>VSDK01026647.1:328046-372946 GCA_009767595.1 Symbiodinium kawagutii
GCACCTCATCCGGCTGACCTTCTCCTCCCCTGCCATCCTGGCAGCCAATCTTCGAGAGAATCCATGGAGGAAGGCAGAATGATCAACCAATGTGGCAGCACGGCGCGTGACAAATGGGTGTTTCTCAAAATACGGGTACCCCAAAATCATCCTTTCTTAGTCAACTTTCCTAATAACCATCCATTTTGGGGGGGGTCCCCATCTTGGGGAACTCCAACGACCTCCCTCTTCCATTGTATTGCCTGCATGCTACACATGCGCATAAAGGCTTAAGGCGAGAAATCCTTTGTCCTCATGCCCTTGTAAAAACAAATAATCATCGTAGTGGTTTCTTGCTAGAAACCCATTATTGTTATCGTAAGTACTTGTCCACAACCCTCAGCATTACAATAACCAAGGAGTGCTTGTTTTTGCTTCATTATTTGCAGCGAACTTCCTGGCTGCATTTGACAACTTATCAATGGGTGTTGTTGTTGTTGTTGTTGTTGTTGTTGTTGTTGTTGTTGTTGTTGTTGTTGTTGTTGTTGTTGTTGTTGTTGTTGTTGTTGTAACGCGATATATTTGCTTTCAACCCGTGGTTACAATCTCATGTATCCCCCCGCACGTACTTCAACGAGCAGTAAGCAGTAACCAATTTAAACCACCAAATCGTTTTTCATTTTTCTTCTTGATGGTTCTGGTTCGAACAAAATCAAGTAATGGTGGTAACCATGTAACTTTGACTATTGGACACCCTTGAGCCAACCACTGAACCCTGACTTGTCATGGTGGTTAACAGTTTTTTCCTAGCTCATGTTATTCAATAAAGCCCACACAGCCAGGTAGTATTCTCAATCAAGAGTTGCTTCTGGTTGTTCGTTACACCCTTTGATCAACCATCTTGAAGTTCCATCCTGTTTTGTTCATTATGTGTTCTATGTGCGCTTATGTTGAGCATTAGTAGCAGATTTGATTGAGCACCCGCAGCACTTTAAAACCAACATCACTTTGCATCAATCTCTCTCTCTCTCTCTCAATCAATCACCATCTCAAGGAGTTACTTTGCATCAATCATCATCAAGTATTCTCTCTCAACCACTCATCATCATTCAAACATCTAGACCACTCATTCACAGCAATGATTAGTAATCATCATCCGAAGCATTATCAATTCCAAAACCAGCAGTGTGAACTAGGACAATTAATCATTCAGCCATAGCTTCACATGCTCAACACTCCTCATGCTTGAGTAAGCCAAAGAAGTTTAAAACAAGGTATTCATTAAAATGTTAGCAGCCATGGCTTGCTCACTTTAGCGTTTACTATGGCTATCATTTGGTGAACGGGCACTCCTGGGGGCCGCTCCTGGCCAGGGGCTTCCTGCCAGGCCACCAGGCCACCAGGCCACCCGCCTGCTCCTCCTTCGCCGGCGCAACGTCTTCGAGCGCCGGCGGCGCAACGGAGTTTGGCTCGGCCGGCTCTGCAGGGGTGTCCTGAGACCAGCCCTCGAAGGTGATGGAAATGACACCGGTGATGGTTAACGCTGAGGAGTTCACCAACTATTTCTGTGGTTTTCAGATGAACCAACTATCAACACCTATGAAAATAGATGGTGACTTAACACCTGGAAATTCAAAATCACCAGTTTTAATAGGGAAACGGTAAACCTACTATTTGTATGGTGCATTTTCCACTTCCGGATTAGTTTGTGGGAGTGTAGCGATGGGGAACAGCTATGGTTAGCTATTCGGTAGTGAGAATGGCATATCAAACTATAATTAATTATCATTTCTGGGTAGTGATAGTGAGAATTGTGGTGGTTAACAAAAAACATCAATGGTAACAATGAGGATTCACCGTGGGTAGCTAAGTATATACCTACTAATACTACGGCAAGACTCCATGGTTTGCCCGGATGCACAAGACCTGCCCAGAAGTTAGTCTTGTCAACTATTCAAAACCCTGGGCAGGTCCGTTGTTTTGCAATTCTGAGAATCAAGAAGCCCTAAGCCCTAAACTATAAAACGCCAAAACCCTAAACCCCTAAACCCCTAAAAACCAAAACCTAAACCCCAAAACCCTAAATCACTGCGTATAGCCGGTGTTTCTCACAACAAACATCTGTTGGTTGATACACTGCTACAGCCGTGATTTGCCGGGCGTCTGTGCGTAATACTAGATGATTGAGAATGATGATCAACAAATACTGATGGTGATTGACTGGTAGATCCATCTGCTAAGAAACCACCATTCGCTTTACAGTGATCCTATCACATGTTTTATTGCCCAGTATCCCCGCGTCGCTGACGCTTCTTTGGCGGGAGCCGAGGTTTCTCCTCAAGATCAAACCACCACCAAACAATCAGCAAAAACATGCAAAAACCATAAGTATACATTGCAATATGTGTTCTCACAAATAGCTGGTGATTTACAATCTGGGGCTCGTGAACACAGATCTACCCTTCAGGACTTTGACCACAGAACATCAACAAATGGGTGAGTGCATTTCAGGTCATGTGAGTGAGGGCACGTGATGCCCATAACCACGAACCAACGGGTACCCATGACCAATGATGGATGCAGTGAACTTAGAGCTTCATACAGAATCCTAAATGAGCTAGGAGGTCACCTAGTCCTTGGGCCATGGTGGAGCCACAATGCAACTCAGGGATCTATCGTGGTTGCTTCGACCAGGCTCTAAAGAAGTTGTAACACATCTAGATCGTGATTTTGCCCCCAAACGCGGTGCTTACTCCGGAACCCTTGACTTTTGCTACTTTGCTGGTTGATAACTTGAGTACGGCTTGCTTCATCTGCATCTATATACTATTGCTGCAGCATGAAAAAAAAGATACTGTAGCTCTCTCCCCATGACAATCCCTTACTTGGACACAACAGGTTCTGAGTGATTTGACCTCTTGTCCAAAATATCTGTGGAAAATGACTTTAAACATTCATGTTAATCCCTTCCACATCGATCTGCAAGTATTTGACCCAAACATGCACACATACTCACAAGTATATGTGTATAAATCAAAAAATTAAACATATGTTTGCTTTAATATTTGTACACATGCATAATGGATAATTCTCTCTCTCATGTCTGCACCAATTTTGTTACTGTGGTCATGCAGTCGCCAATCTTCCGGATAGCTGCCCAAATTGGAATATGCATATCCGTGCCTACTTTGCTCCCAACCACCAGGCAATCGAACCCACAGTCCCCAATGAGTTGAGTCACAGTCACACCAAAAAAATCCCGGCAGCAAAGTTGGCTTCAACCGGTTGGCTACCAAAAATTGCAAGCCAACTGTGAGGACCATCATGCCCTCCCACCAGAACTGGTTGATTGCCCTGTGCCAAACCACCGGCCTCCGGTTCCCACGGTCCTCCTGCACTTCTTCAGCTGGGTTCTCTGGCTGCTCAGGCTCCATCCATCGAGCAGGAGAAGAGGCCTGGAACTGCAGCACCCCAAACAAATTGCAGTTTCTCCGGGCACCAAGATTACCACACATTTGGATGGTCGTGGTTGTGGTCACTTCTGTGGCTCCATTCTTGTTGGGGACTGGTTGTCCTTGTGTTGTATCTTGTGCGTGTTTGCACTACCATTTGGGCCGCCGCAGCTTTTTTGTACGTCAGCTACCGTGAAGACAAAGAAGCAAGCTTGCTGATGCGACAAGAAGCGCGTGGGTACTGTTGTCAAGACCAGCCTCTAGGGCAGTAAGGGACCTCTGATACCTGGTGGTAGCGCGAATTGGAACACATGCAATGTAAGAGGGTGCTCATAATCTCGGCTCGTAATCAATCAATCTGGGTGCTCAAAAATTGGGATACCGGTACTAAACAGGGACTAAATGAGGACAAATCCTTTTTTGCGTCAAGTGCCTGACATTGCAGGATTCCCATCTAGCCTATAAGAATGGTTTTTGAAAATTCAGCAACTACAGTGGTGATAGAAAAACTCCTAGGACCTACTTTCTAAGCTGCGCATACAGCTGGATGCCCGGCTGGCCTTCCCCAAGCGTCCCCAGGCCCACCTGGCTTTGATCTTCCGGGTTCACTGGCGCTTCTGTGCTCGGGGTGATCCTTGTAGCCTGGGCGTGAGCCAGCCATCAACCTCCGGCCAGCAGCCTGGGCAACTGGTCACTTATAAGTGCATGGCCATGGTGGTACCTGCTATGTACCTACTTACCATCCAGTTCCAAGCATTATATTATATAATAATTGGAAAACCACCAGATGTTTTTTGAGGGGGTACACCATTTCCGGACAAATCCGTATGGTCATTCACTGGATGGATGGGAAAAATCTATAGAACACATCCGGAAATCTTGGCGAATCCTGGCCATAATCATCACTCATAGGCTGCTCCTGCTTCTTGGAATAAGACGATTTTCAAAGGACCCCCCCTGAGATTGTTCATGGTTTTGAGCTACAACTTGAGTTTCCTGCAGATTTTCTCACCAATCTAGCGAATCGTTCATCATCGTAACTGCAACAATCTATGAAAGCTAGAGATTGAAACATGAGGCGGTGGTCCCACAGAAGGTCATGATGATGATGATGATGATGATGATGATGATGATGATGATGATGATGATGATGATGATGATGGTGGTCATGATGATGATGATGATGATGATGATGATGATGATGATGATGATGATGCTGGTGGTGGTGGTGATGATTGTCATGATGATGGTGACAGTGATGATGATGGTTGCTGATGGTTGCTGATGGGTGACGATGGTTGACGATGCTTGATGATAATTGATGTTCTGAAATGCCAACCTATGAGAGCATTTAAACATGCACCGTGGAGCCAAAAACTTGATCTCATAGTTGCTGATTTTGATTGTTTTTGATCTTATGAGACCCTAGAAGTTTGCAAATGCCAGCAGCAACTCTCAACTAAAGACTAATGAATTAGATACAATCCACTGTTTAAGGATTGCATCCCGGTAAAACTGCACCTGGTTTTCTCATATCCTTTGACTAGGGGAGTTCAAGAGATAACTTCGATGCACTGACTCGTTCCAGTTGGCCCAAGGCACGGGGCTGCTAGGCTCTGCGAGCTTTTCAGTCTCGCCCGTCTCAACCACTAGGCTTGCTTCCTGTGCCATTTCGGCGTGGTGCAGCTTGGGCAACCCTTGGCTTAAAACTACAACCTCACACCTACATCCTGGGTATATTCAGTTTCAGTTTTTCGTAGCCGCATAAGCTCGTATGATCAGCCCCCAATGGAGATTGAGCCATCCTTGTCCTTGTTCGTGGTACTTCCCAAGATGAGATCAGTGTTCCAAACAAATGAACATAAAACCACTGTTTGATATCTGATACCATGTCAAAACACATACTAGCTGTCAATCGAAGTCCCAAAATCTTTGGCCCTGATGTCCGGACCCTTTAATAGGAAAATAAAAATGCGAGAGTTCTGTGGTCTTTGGCAGCATGCCAGCTGCTCCACAGTGCCTTCTCTTCAGCATACTTTTGAGGTGCTTCTTCCTGACATGGCTTTGTGTTGTCAGGATAGCCACGTGTAGCAGGTCTCAATCTACAACGGCACAACTACAATGTCAATTAGAAACCCCACGATGGAAACACAAACTCCGGCATTATGCGCTACTACCCAAAAGCATGAACACTATAATGGGTGGCTTCAACAATAGGTCCACATGTTAACCAAATTTTGCTTGAACAACCGGTCAATATTTGCTTCCAGCTATACGTCATGTTGAGCACTTGGCTCATTCTCCGTCGAGACTTTGGACGTCGACAAAGACAACAGAACCCGGCTCTCCACCTGGCCTCCTTCTGAGTCTCTTTCTCTGGCTCTCCATTTTGGGATGTTTGCAGCTCTGCCTCCCGAGGCCGGCTTCCATCTGCTGGGGCTGCTTGCACCTCTTCTTCCCGCGCTTTTGCAAGTTCCGATTGATATGCTTGATTCATCTCCTCAAGCAATTTTTCCACAACTCCTGGCTCCATCTTACTCAAATGCTTCCGTATATCAGCAACATACTCTGCTCCTAGCACTTGAGCCATTAATGCGTCCAACTCTGCTTCCACCTCTGCTGCACGCTCTTCTCCCAGCTCCGCGCTCCGAAAAAGCAGCTTTTCAAGCGCTTCTATCTTCTCCACTATCTTGAATCGCGACTCTGCTGACATCTCTTCTGCAACTCCAGCACCAACCTTCGGCACTTCATCAACTGCAGCTTTCGCTGGCTTATCCTGTTGCTCCGCACCTTCAGCAGTCGGTTCTTCAGCCCATTCCTCCACGGCTTCGCCAACACCATCTGCGTGGCCCTCGGGCTCTGAATCAACTGCTGCTGCTGCTGCTGCTGCGTTGGGCAAGTCTTCCGCAGTTTCCTGGGCGGTGTGTGATCCCAAAGTATCCCAAAACAATAGCCGTGCACATATAGCAGTTCAATAGTCCGCGATGATATATGTTTCATGATTTGCTGTTTCGTGATGGTTAGTAATGGTCAATGATGTTCAATGTTTGATTATATCGACAAATCTGCAATGTCAGAACAAAGTAGGAGTCCCTTCCAAAGTATGAGAACAACTCTACTTGGCCTGGTGGTCACTGACCTTGACTTGGGCAAATCCAAATTGGTTTATCCACAAGCTCCTTGCTTACAATGCAAAACTGTGCTGGTTTGGCTTTGATTCATGGATAGCGCAGTCTAAATTATTGCGACTCAGCAGTTCAACCTGGATGGCCATGGATCTGCATGGTGGGTACGGTTGGCTTCAACACAACACCTCTATCCTATTGCGTCCAGTGCGACACTGACTGAACAAAATCTGCGCTTGACTGCATTTTGAAAACCTCCCATCTGAGACCACTCATCAGCATCGGGGCAGCTAGGTGAAAATCGCAACTAGCATCCTCCACCCAGCTGCATTTTTTAGTCTTTGCCTGGTTTCTTTCAAATCCTCCGCTGCCTGCTGCATCACATTGAGCTTCGGGGCACTTCCTGCCACCTGACCACAAAGCCGATTTAACTTCTGTTGCGCGCAATTTGTTTCGCTCCCACATGCCATTTCAACCAATCAGTTGGTGCTTCAGTACTAACCCCCGCGATTAAGCAAAATTCGCCATTGATTATACCCATTATTCACCATGAACTGAGAATCACCTAACCATTACTTCGCGACTTATTAAAACTTAATCAGCCGCTAGTTATCCACTAGTTAGCCACTGACCATTAGTTATAACTAACCACGAATTAGCCACCGATTTACCAAGAATTAACCATGGATAACCATCCTTCATAACCATCTGAACAGCAAATCTTCAGAGCCCGTGGCACCCATCTTCCACGCCGCTCGCCGCGCTGCCGACCTCAGCGTCTTGGCACAGCTTCAGCGCCTGGCACGCACCGACCCACTGTGTCGCCTGTGGCCTTGTGAGTCCCAACCAAGACTATAAGGCTTAGTGACCATTATGATCATAACTATTCTTCTTCTCCATCGCCCTCTCGATAATAACTATTTTTGTTAATGGTTTATGAAATTTGAAGCAATCAATAAAGCATGTCATGATTAAAAATTCACCATTCATTTATAACTACATAAATAATTTGTGATGGTTTATAACGGCTAATGAGTGGTTGATTAATGGTCATACTGAATGGTTACTTCATTGTTAATCAATGGACAAGTAATGGTTGTTTAAATTGTTAATTAGACTGCCATGTGACATAAATAGAAGTCTACATAGCAACTATAGTCAATCAACCATCTGGCATCCAAGTATGACAATCATAGCTTGCAATGGTGAATTAATGGTTAATTCGACTGCTATTGCCATCATGGGGCAATTGGTAACTGGTACACTGGTAAATATGACTAAGTAGTTAGTAGGTGATTGATTAGTCCCTAAACAAACGTCAGGCCTCAAAACTCCAAGTGAAACCACTTAGGTCAATGTGTGGCTGTGACAGTTTCAAGATCAACATCAAGATGACTTGACTCGTGAATTTGAGCATGCTTGCTGCCAAATGCTGCAATCTTACGTTTGCTCCAGCGGTCATCCTGCTATTTGTGCCTAATCATTCACTTCTGTTGCCACTTTTGTACAATCAGGAATCCGCACAAGATCTCGGTCACAAAGAATGTCTTTTTGGTTCAATCTTGACTAAACTATGATACACTTCCCTGAAATAATAAGTTCATCAATAGTGTTATCTGCTCTCTCTCTCTCTCTCGCTGTCTCTCTCCATCGCCGTCTCTGGGAGGGCAGCAGTGCTATCTGCTATCTCATGAACTTTCTTTGTGTTCATTTGCATTCATTGTTTGAATAGAAATAGGTATGACTTAATCACTATCTCTGCCGGTTCAACATTCTTCTCACTTGCTTCTGCTCACTTTTTGTTGCCATGTTTTTTGCTGCGGAAACCTGTCATTTGTTGCTCTCGGAGAGTGGGTTGGTTGGTTGCATTGTTGGATGGCTCTTTTGTCCCCAACGTTTTCATGAGTTAAAAACCCAAGCTTTGCTCCTTGCTGAAATCCCAATTCTCCATCAAACCTTGGAACATTTTTTTAGCTGCCGTGAAACCCACAGGTGACCCACCAGGCCTATCAACAGTTGACCCACCAGGCCTATCAACAGGTGACCCACCAGGCCTCTGGCAACGTGAAGGTCCTGGCTCTGGAGTCCCAACGTCGCCGAGTGCCCCACAGAATTGGTGCGCCTGGCGGACCCCGGTACACCATCCACGCACCCGAGTATGAATGGTCATGATCTGAATAATGATTGCCCAACATAGCCTGTTTGGTGGTTACACCTGCTTCTAAAAACTATTTGTTCATCAACAAACCATCTTAAATATTAGGGACCAGAATGGAAAAGAACAATGTATGAAAGCACCAACCAGTGAATGGCAATGAGTCCGGGCTGATATTTCAAAACCCTCTTGCAAGAACCATGGCCTAATGAAGCGGAAAATTATGATTCTTGAGCGTCTGAAAGAATAGCGCTATGCATGATATTTCTTCAAACACCCATTTGCAAAACCAACTTGTAGGCAAAGTCCATAGTGATGACAAGAAATGCATGTTTGAAGCAATGGCAATGCCTGAGTGGTGTGGAAGTGCATGCGAGACACAATCTGGCAGGCTTCTTGCTAGAGGAAAGAAACCCGGAAACAAAGGGAGCTAAACAATCAGTGGCAGCCGCCTGAAGCAGCAAAGTATTCCACCAGCGTGAGTATCCATGAGCAACGACACCTTGACTGACCGTATTACCAGAAACCAATATTGTTATCAACCCATCATATCTATAGATATACTTAATTATCCCAAATACAGGGTTGTAACATCATATCTTGATGTCAATAATGCATGCAACACAATCAATCCCAAAACTATCCGCAAGAGGCACGAAGCATATAGCATCCCACTGCCGGGTTTATTCAGTGGATCCCCATTGTAGAGTTCAGCGTCAGAGATTTTGTGAATGGCCAACCTTTCCTCATCCTTGCATTGACTGGATGATTTGCACAACACGTTATTCACGAAGCAAAGAAATGGCCCAGCTCTCTCTTTCCAAAGATGCTGACAATCACTGAGTGAGAATTTCGATTGAACGGTCATTGCATTCCTTGGCAAAGAGTGCGATGCTCACTATGTTGATAAATGCTATCTGTCTGCACCGTTGCCCCCTTGAAAGCGAGCACACACATAGGTATGGGAGGACAAAAGCTCTGTTTTGAACATCTATGGAATGCTCTAGGTATTTCAAATTCAGTCTTGAGTTCTGAAGGCTCCCCAAAGCCTGATGTTTCCAAATCACAAAAATTGATGTTCCGATGGATGACTCCGCAAGCATCCATGTAGAGAGAGCTATGCACAGAAATACATGTAGAGAGAAAATCGACATGTTCTAATAGATAGAGAAAAAAAGAACTAGTTGCAAATAGACAGAGATTTGATAGAGATATCAATGTATACATAATTGACATAGACAGGATCGACTGAGTTACAAATATGCAAACTGCAAACATCAACTCAAGTATGACATGTGAAGATGGATCATCATAGTGCACACATATGTGTTTCTGCATATCTGCTATGCAAATCAATAAAGGAAAAAGCGGCACTTCTCTGGTTGGACAATCTGTGGATGCGCCGCTGTGCCTTCAAAGCTCACAGGGTGCTTTCGGATCCGCGCCAGGCGTCGCTTGAGTTGCTCGCAGATCCAGGTCTCAGTGCTGGGAGCCATGTCAAGGGCGAAGCTGTGGACACACAGGTGCACACCGGATACCCTCTGGTGATCTAACATAGCAATGGAAAATCCACCAGTTGTAGCTGATTTCCCAGGGTTTCCCAAGAAAAAAGGTGATTTTCCATTGCTATGTTAGATCACCAGAGTGTATCATAAAATATTCAACATGAAAAGGATATCAGGCATATCATATGCTATAGTGACATAGGCATACAACCTGCAGCTATAGTAATTCATAACAATTATATTTCAGCAGCATTAAGCAACAATGGCGAGGATAGAATCTGTTGGAGCAAATGACCATGGAAACTCATTGACTGGGATGGGGAAATGACTGCAAGTTTTTGATCACATGCTTTTTCGATGGACAATGGCAAAATAAAAAAGTTCATGGTTGAATCAAATTGAATCATTCAGGTGCAGTGAGATGTAAACCTTCGCAACTCATTTTCGAATTTGTCCTGATTCCTACTCATCCTATTGTCATCGCTGTTGTCATCCAAAAATCTGCATCAATATTGATTATAGTCAATTATAGTCTATGTCCGTCGTCAGCATCAAGCAGAACCACCGTACTGAATGCATCGATTCTTTCTACTACGAATGCCTTCGTGAGTGAGGCCGCTTCCTGCCATACGTTCTCAGTGGAGACACGGGACCCAGAACGCAAGGATGTCACATGCACAAAGGCAGTTGAGGCATCCAAACTCAGCCAGTCACGGCCATGATCAAAAATTTACCCGATTTCAGCCAGGGGTCAAATTAGGCAGTAGGCATCTTCTACACAAATAGATTTCACATTTCACCCTTCATGCTGTTTCATGATCTGATTTCTCACAGTCTGCCAGTTCGGCATTTCGAGTCTAGAAAAAGCAGCTTTGCTGAAAGGTGCGCTTGTAAGCACCAAGTGTTTGTGGCTTAGGAAACCTAGAATGGCCGATGACCATCAGACGTGACATCGTCGTGATTGGGCTCAAGCACATGGCTGCCCACAGTGAGCATGTCTCCGAGGATTTATTACCAAGCCCGCCTATGCTAAAAGTATAGGATCATGAATAATGAGATATCATGAGAATAAGGACTTCACTGCTTTAGCAATAGGGATCTTGCCCTGCCTGATGGTAAGCCCTACTGGTGATGACCATGATGATAAAAGTAATGTTGATGATGATCTTATCGTAAGACCTAATAATGATGACCATGATGATCAGAATACTGTTGATGATGATTCCCTTCGGACTGACTGGTAGAGCCATTCCAGCCACTGGTGTTCGCCAGTGTTTCACTCCAAAGTCAAAAAGTGTTTCGAAGAAGCGGTGGGTCGCTATCTGCCAGGATGCTGGATACAAGTACTTCTCCAGATCAATGCTCTGCAACAAGCTGGGCAAACAGCCGTCCTGAGTCAGGGATCAGGGTCCTGGGATGGTGCGTGACCATTGGATACACCAAGCCGGCGCAATATCTCCGAATCAACCGTAGGAACCAGAAATCAGGCTGTGGAACGGGAAGTTTTTTTCCCTACTCAGCAGCTGAGCATCTCTTGGTGCTTTTGAACTAAATTAGCCATCATCAACTCATACTTTTGAATCATCAACACCCAGAATCATCAACCATGATGAGCCACGAAACCAACCGCTGACAACCGTGCCCTAAAGCAGAGCTATGCGACAAGGTCTTCACAACAGGAACGATGTTGGCGAAAGACATGGTACGGGAAAGCCACTCGTAGTAGCAAGTAAGTTGGTGGGTTCAGCATGATCCTACCATCAACACACAAAGGGTTGCACCTCTCTCTACTGTATCAATTTCCGGCTCTTTGTCGTTCCACGCTGAGATTAACAAAAACTCCTTGGACAAATCATGGGGCAGGGTTGATCATGATGTTATTTTCCGGTGATCATTGCCGCACACTATCATGACAAACTCGGACCGGCGATTACTTGGGAATTCAATGGCCCCGTTCAACCACAATCACCACCACCACCACCAGCACCAGCACCAGCACCAGCACCAGCGCCACCACCCAACTGCAGCAACAACAACAACAACAACAACAACAACAACAACAATCCCGTTCTTCTGAAGGCAAGGTTCCGACTTCACAAACACCTCACTACAGATGCGTTTCTGGCTCAGCAGTTCTTGAAGGTGCAGGGGCAGGGAACCTTCTTTTGCTGAAACCAGGGAATGCCTCTATGAATTTGTACAACTGTGGGTCAAGCCGCCTGAATTTGCATCCCCTAAATAACAACATCTATTAGCATCTCATTAAGGTTCGCCCTAGGAGAACACAAAAAACAACGCAGTCCAAACCCTGTAAATCCCTGTGGATTCATCTGAAAGTAGTTCGACCTTCCCGTTGCTTTTTGGTGCGCGAGGCTGTCCGATTGTTGTGAACGATTAATGCGGGGTTCATGATCGTGACGTTGATTCTAGACATACTTTCATGATGCTTTCATGCCCCTGGATGCTATCACATGATTCATTTGAAGTGCCGTTGGTCTTCTTGGGCAGTTTCCGTGAGAACATGTTCAGAGCCTACCGCATCTATTGAATATCATGGAATTATCACGCCATTGTGAACCGCATGAGTGTACACCGGATCGACTGAAAATGGAGGCCCCAATAGTGATCACAATCCTTGATCAGCCTTTGTCAGGTTCAATGTTGAACTTACCAAGTGGAGAAATTCCTTTTCCTGTAACAAAATGACAATCCAGCATGAAAGCGGTCATGCAACAGGAGACTGACATCTGGTGACCCGGCATGCTGCTGCCGAGTTGCTGGAGTGGTTTTCTTGGCCTTTGCGACGCCTACTCCAATGATAAGCCTGCGAGTGCCCAACAGGTCTTTGACCTTGTTCTCGGCGTCTTTCGAGGAGAGAAAGTTTGGAGTAATCTCGTATTTCTGAAAGTCCTGATGCTAGCATGTGTGCAGCTGCGGTCCAGCGAGGTTTTGGAGCAAGATCAAACTCTATCATTGGTTGCTGCTTGATGATTTGGTCGGGCCACATTGGTCGGGGAAACAACAAGAAGATTGGGGAGGAACCACTCTAGGTCAGGCATTGGTGGGTGGATCATGCCGGATTGTCAGATGTGTTGGCTGCTGACGGTGATATCACGGATGTCCATCCATCTCTCGGAGTGCTTCGCGCAAAACCAACTTCCAGCTCTTGGCTGAGGGCATGTTGGTTGGGGTTATCTTCATTAATCGTTCAGGCTAGAAGTGGGTGGCTTCACTACTTCACCCTGCATTTTCGAAAGGCCAAAGATCAGCAAACATCGACCAGCTGGCACAGAAAGCCGAGAGAATAACCCAGCATCCTCAGGGGGCTCCCTCCTCAACTTATGATTGTTGAATTCCTTGCCCCCTTACCTCGCCCAAGAGTGACACTCACAGCGCTTGTTTCGCTTCCTCTGACAACTTCAGAAGCCTCTGCGCATAGGTCTGCGCTTTGCTGATAATCTCATCCACCTTCTTGCCACCTTGCAGCTCAAGGCGTAGCTGGTACAAATCAGATCTGGCATTATCAGGGCATGTGCCAAAATAGGGTGACCACTAACCCACCAACAATGATCATTTTACTTAGAAACCATTGGTTTTGGGGGTACCACTATTTTCGCACATACCCATTAGAAGATTTCGCAGCCTGACCATTCGGGGATGGTTCTCCTCGCCAACATCTTTGGTAAGGTTGCTGTGAGGTCGTATCACTGTTGGATCAACATGTGCCTTGGGAGCCATACCAATGGTTGCAACCGGAACAACACACACATGCTCTGAGCAGGTGGCTCCATCAAAGACACTTGGGAGATCATGATACGGGACATTTGTAACAGCCTAACCTGCCATTAGTTTTTTTGTGCAAAAAACATGGTATCCAAAAGGTATCCTGTTAAATTCAAACCATGAATTCTTGTTTAGTCACCCTGATACGTTGAGGATCCTGATATAGGTGTGAGATTCAAAACGGTCTCAGCGAGGTCAGACTTAAATGCGTGCTAATGCTTTTTAAGTGGCACATATCACACATGATTTGTATGTATGTAGCTTTTTTTGAGGGGCATGGTTTTACGTTTTCCAAGATTTTGGTACGGGAACAACCTCGTTCCGTGCAAAACAAATCAAACTCAGACAAAAACGGTGGGAAAGCCATTAAGAGCATTAAGGAAACAAGCAAACCTACCGGACGAAACTAGCAAAAGCAATGAACACAAATTAACACCCCAATATATTGTATGAATAAAAAGATGACAAACAGAGAAACAAACAAATTTGCACATATGCACATATAAGCTATCATATTCTGCTAAGGGTGCCAAGACCTTTCAACCTGTGAGCCTGTGAGTTGGCAATGTAAATTAGTATTGAGCTGAATAAAAATGGATAAATAAATAGATGGATGGATGGATAGATAGATAATTTGATAGATAGATCGATAGATGGACAAACAGATTTGCGGCACATGCACAATATGTTATATCTAGCACATTATGCCTCAGATTCATCATATTAACGCCTATCCTTCGATAGGTTTAGATTACATTACAATACATCGCATTGCCTGACCTCACCTTGGCACAGGCACATGGCTGCGTCGCCTGTGTCACCTTTGGCGGTTCCGCGCTGGCTTTGCAACTGCTCCACATCGATGCCGCGGAGCTCCTTCTGCAAAGCTTTGAGCCGGGACTCCTCCTGAGCTTGCGAGGCTGGTGCTGGGGACTCAAGTCATGACATCGGCTCCAACACACCACTATGGCTATCCAAACTCAGGAGGCGCATCAAGTCGTGAACTTGCGAATGCACTGGTTTCCCCTGCGCACTGATGCCAACCAATAGCTATGATTGGTGAATTCCATTAAATCCATTGGAATATTTATGAGTTTCCTGTTCTCCCAACTGGGTCAAGGACCCTGAAGAGACCCATGGTGCCTCAGCATATCGACGTCTGATGGGCAAAACAAAGGCGCGGTACCTGCAAGCGGTGGCAGTGTGAGGCTCCTGTTGTAGGTTGATTCGGCTGGTAGATCCCCTGCAAAAAATTCAACAGTTAGCAAATATGGGGCTTCCTAAAAATGCCCCCCCCAAAGTGTTTGGCTATTAGTCTGAATGGCTCATCTTAGATGATTTAAAACATCCATATAGATGTTGCTACTGGCCTTTGCCCTAGTGCCCTGGATAAATCCAGGGGGACTAGGCAATTTTATCCAATACCCTGGATTAATCTCCATGCCCCAACCCAAAATGGAAGCCTAGGAACTGAGAAAGAAATCCAAGGCACACATGCACACCTTGGCCTGGATAAATTTCCAGGCTCTAGGCGCTTAGCTCTGCAGCAGCCCTTCCCCATAACTCCAAAAAACTTTGACCAGAAATGCACCACGACCTGTGTTTTTTCTGGAGAGCCTGCGCATGCCTGCGCGCCTAAATAGTGAAGCATTCTCTCATGGTTAGCTGGGGCCAAAAACCACGTCATAGATTCGTTGGCGCTGCTTGGACGGGCACATCGTCCGTCCATGCTTCCCACAAGCCCCATTTTTAGCCTTCCCCAAGCTTCCAGAGACCCAACATGCCCCAACTTAGGCCCAATCCCAGCCCAACATCAGCCCAACTTCGGCCAAACCACGAAACATGTGAAGCATGGACGGGCACATCGTCCGTCCATGCTTCCCACAAGCCCCATGTCTAGCCTTCCCCAAGCTTCCAAAGACCCCACATGCCCCAACTTAGGCCCAATCCCAGCCCAACATCAGCCCAACTTCGGCCAAACCACGAAACATGTGAAGCATGGACGGGCACATCGTCCGTCCATGCTTCCCGCAAGCCCCATTTTTAGCCTTCCCCAAGCTTCCAGAGACCCAACATGCCCCAACTTAGGCACAATCCCAGCCCAACATCAGCCCAACTTCGGCCAAACCACGAAACATGTGAAGCATGGAGGGGCACATCGTCCGTCCATGCGCAAGCCCTATTCTTAGCCTTCCCCAAGCTTCCAGAGACCCCACATGCCCCAACTGAGGCCTAATCCCAGCCCAACATCAGCCCAACTTCGGCCAAACCACGAAACATGTGAAGCATGGACGGGCACATCGTCCGTCCATGCTTCCCACAAGCCCCATTTTTAGCCTTCCCCAAGCTTCCAGAGACCCAACATGCCCCAACCTAGGCCCAATCCCAGCCCAACTTCGGCCTTCCAGTGGGCCCCACAGGAGGCAAACCGGTGCGAGTTTTGAAGGTCACGAAATGTTGGGGTTTTGTGACCTTCAAAACTGCTTTCTTCTGCCCCCCGAAACCCCAACGTTGCCAACACAAGGCCCATTATAAACACCCAACATGGGAAGCATGCGGCTCACGATTCTTGCCTATTATAATCACTTCCCTGTGCCTAAGGCTTGCTATTCCTCACATGTATCCGCCCCCAACCCGACGTTAAGGACCATAGAATTTGTTGATGCCTCGCTCTCATAGAACCCAATATGAAACGAAAGCCGTTCCCCCCCAAAAAATGATAAAATTCCACTTGATTAACCGCTTACCCAATTTAACACTAGGAGCCTAGAATTTTAACCGACCAGAAATTGGTAGCTTACAGAAGGTAATTTTCCAAGCACTACTGCCTCTACACACCGAAAGCCTTGCACTGTGGACTTTAATCCAAGCGCTTCTCGCAAGCTTGCCATTTGTGTGCATAGAAAACCATATACTCCATATTACTCCATCATAAGCCCATCGAAGAACCATCAGGCAATTGATGAATCTCCTGGGTCCTAGGTTCCGTGACATTGTCATAGCATAGTTCATTTACAATCTAGCTTCAGACTGATGTTGGATTTTTCTTCTGGTGCAAAACTGGTCCCAGGACCTAAGCCCTGTGGAAAAATATCCCCTGGGCCAGATTTATCTCAAGACCACTAGGCCTCCCCAGCCCAGAGGGCAAAAGCAAGGTCTATCATCCATTTATGGTGAATCCATGTGCATCCACACGACTCCACAGGAATTTACCTCCCAAAAAACACTAAAAACATCCAAAAACCCAGGTGAAGCTGCTTCCAATCAGCCGTGCCACCTGATCTTCTGAATGGCATCAAGTTCCGTGAGGTCACCTCAGTGGCAAAGAACGCATTTGGTTCCCCTGGTTGGGCAATGTTGGGACGGCGGTCACAGTTGGACACATTAATCTGGTTGGTGGCTATAACCTATGGTTAATTGGTGGTTGGTGCATTGGTTGCATGGTTAATTTGTTTCCCATCGCCTTCTCACCTCTCCAGGAGGTTAGCTGGGCTAAGCATGCTTAATTAGTGGTCAATATTGGTTGATCACAACAGGCTCTTTGCCAAACCAACTCCTGAGCTGAAGATCAGCGAGGTAACATTTCGTCTGTATACTTCACATAGACCTGGAGCGAGATCCGAAGCCTTCAAAGCGGACGGAATCCTTTCACTGGGCTTCCAACAACCAGTGGCTGAAAAGTATTCAGGTGTGTACCATTTGGTTAGGCCACTCCTTGTAGCTCCTTAGCTCCCCCTTTTGAAGGCCCTTTGGAGGGCTGTACGGGTACCCCTAGCTCCTTAGCTCCCTCCCAACAAACAGCTAAGTATAGTGTTCACTGAGTTCCCTGTGGCAACCATTAGAGCGCATTTTACAACCCCTGAGTTTGGGCCAACTCTGGAATGCTGGAAGATGCTGGAAGCAAACTGCGCACAGCCAGTTGGGCATCAAACAAGCTTTGAGTCTTCAAGGTGCATATCGAAGGCAACAGGTCCGCATGGTGCCAGATTCCAAACTATTCAACCTGCAATTGTTATCAATCTTTTGAGTTCTTTTGAATTTACATACCGAAATAGACACCAAATAAAATATGAAAGTAAATGTATGTTAATTAATGAATATGCCAGAAAATGTCCTTTGGATGTAACTTACAAAAATATACCGACTATACTAGCAAATATGAGGATCTAAAGGTGAACATGCCACCGGTTGAAGGAGCTGATAGTCTCAGGGCCGAAGGAATTTGAGATTCGGCACGGGGTCATGAGCTACATTTGACGCTCACATGTTCAATCATTTTCACATGTCCAACTAGTGTGTCCTTCTATCCCTGGACATCGGTCAAAATTGACCATCATTCGCACACACACACGTCAACAATCAAGCATCCCGGAGCCACGATCAGCGGATGCCAAGGTGCGCAAGGTCTCCAAGGCTTCCAAGTGTTCCCGCTCCTCTGCGGAAACCTCGCGGCGAGCATCCTGCACCACATCTTGCCACGTGGACCAAATGGTCTGCAGTGTGATCTTCTTCTGTTTCTCTTCCACAATCTGCGCAGCGCAGTGGAATCCGGTAGGAAAACAGTGGCATGATCTCGCCTACTATTGCCATGATTGTACCCATGTAGGCGGACAAATGCGTGCATAACCAGTGCAGACATACTGAAAAACGCCATGTCAATGGACATAAGACATTTATCCTGATTTGATGAGGGCACACAAGCAAAAACTGGGCAACTTTCCCGTTCCGGTGCACCATGTCATATGCTAGCTAGCTCTCCTGGGTGGTAAGCAATCAAAAAGCGGTTGGGGAACCCTCAAGCCTTCGAGGCACCTATACTTTGTAGCCGTGGAAAGGGACAGCTGCAGGCGATCAAAAACCAGGCTCAACAAAAACACAATTCCAACCAGTACCATGTTTTTTTTTCAAAAAATGATAACAAACAAGTGGTACCAAATGGTGCCAACACTTCTTGGAGGCAAAAAATGAGTTCCAACATATCTTGGAGGCTCTCATTTGGCCACAGGGTGGGCTGTCAATGGGTCCCTGCCTTCACGATTTCTTCCTGGCTGAGCTTGGTCTCCTGCAGGCTGGTGAGAATCGCTGAAGAAAAAAACCAGAATTAGCAAATAGCCGAACACACAAACACCAACAAGAGGGATTTTTTTGATAGAGGACTAGAAGGGATTTTAGTGGCTAAAAACAAGGGATATAAGATGATATATCTAGTCCAACATTTACTCCCAGGGTTTCCTCATGATTTTTTTGGGATCATAATTGGTTGATAGCGGGGATACAACGATAACGGCTAAACGACATTCAACGACTACTACGTAATGGTTTCTCAAAAATGGTTGGAACATGGTTAATATATATATATATGTATATATATTGATATATTTTGATGTAAAAGATGATTTGGGGGTATCCCTATTTTGAGAAACCAACCAATATAGAAACTCCAAGCACCCAAGCATGCTTCATGCTAAACACAACATCCAAACACATGATCTGCCACATCTTGCCTACAGTACAGTACACTCTCGTTGCGCATTGTTCAAAGTGCCAGCACTGAACTAGTCACAGCCAGCCCATTGCCATATCTTTGTTTTTCTTGGGCAGCAGTATGTGCAGTGTTGAAAAGCCGCAAGCCTCTTTGCTTCTAGTCTTCCCATTGATTTCCCACTCCACGCATGAGCCACCAACGAATTCCAAACTAAGAAACTCTATTAGAAAACAACATCAAGTCACTGCAAATATGTTGGGATACCTCCTGTGGGACTCTTGGCAGGTAAACCTTTATCTTGGTGCTGGTTTCTTCGGGGAAACCCTTGTGCAATATCTATTTTACGACCCATAACATCCATAACCATTGGGTGGTTAATGAACACATCACTAAAAGTTGGATGAATACCCTTTGGCAATCGAAAATGGCAACGGAAAATCCCCCATTTATCGCTGACTTCCATGGGTTTCCAATGCAAATGATGGATTTTCCATTGCCATGTTGGAGTACCGGAGTGTATGTTGCAGAACCGGTGTCGGCATCTCGCAGACGCATGCACCTGCAGTTGCTGAATTTCACGAAGACAAACAAAAGCACAGAAAAGTGACACACACACACACACATTAACATGATGTCCTTTCATGCCTAAAATCCACCATACCTGTCTGCAGTTGTTTGCCCAAATGCCTTTGCATAGGGAAATAGGTCTGACAATGTGTGTAAGTACACGCAAGCAAATAGCTCAATGAATTGGAGCAATAAAAAACATGCACTATCATACAAGTGTAAAAATGTATACATGATGATATAAATATATGGTACACCCCCCCCAAAACCTACCTTTTTTACTTGATGAGCAAACATAAACTCGATTGTTCTTACCTAATAGACTGAAAAGTTGCCAAAAGTTGGCAACTTTGGGCAGATTCAAGATGCAAGATTCAAGATTCCAATCTTGAATCCCAGGACTGGATTCAAGATTCAAGATTCAAGATTCCAATCTTGAATCCCAGGACCGGATTCAAGATTCAAGATTCAAGATTTCCCCAGGACTCTTTGAGCCAATCTTGAATCCAGGATTCAAGATTCAAGATTCAAGATTCCAATCTTGAATCCAATCTTGAATCCTAGGACCGGATTCAAGATTCAAGATTCAAGATTTCCCCAGGACTCTTTGAGCCAATCTTGAATCCAGGATTCAAGAGTCCTGTGGAAATCTTGAATCTTGAATCTTGAATCCTGGATTCAAGATTGGCTCAAAGAGTCCTGGGGAAATCTTGAATCTTGAATCTTGAATCCGGTCCTGGGATTCAAGATTGGATTCAAGATTGGAATCTTGAATCTTGAATCCGGTCCTGGGATTCAAGATTGGAATCTTGAATCTTGAATCTTGAATCCAGTCCTGGGATTTAAGATTGGAATCTTGAATCTTGAATTTTGAACCTTGAATCTGATCTCGTTTGCAAACGTTGCAAACGGTTCAGGTGGTAAAAATGCTCTAAGTACTTGGCCACCACAGCTATTCAAGATTGGAATCTTGAATCTTGAATCTTGAATCTGAGAAAAGTTGCCAACTTTTGGCAACTTTTCAGTCTATTAGGTAAGAACAATCGAGTTTATGTATGCTCATCAAGTAAAAAAGGTAGGTTTTGGGCATAGTTTTACAATAACCCTGGATTTAGGATTTGCTTAAAGCATCTTGGGGAAATTTGGAATCTTGAATCATGACTACTATTTTTTCTACTGCTACTATCACTGCTACTACTACCATTTTTGTTTTTGCTACTACTATTGCAACTATTGCCATTACTACTACAACTACAACAACAACAATTATCATTATTACTGTTATTAGTATATTTCCTATTGCTACTAAATATTGCTACTGCTACTGCTCTTGTTTTTGCTACTGCTACTGCCACTGCTTTTATTATTGCTATTGTTTTTGCTAATAGTATTGCTATTATTTTTTTTAATATTATTGTTACTACTACTACTACTATTATTACTACTACTGCTATTACTACTACTACTACTACTATTATTATTATTACTACTACTACTACTACTACTATTACTACTATTACTACTATTATTATTATTGCTGATGCTTTTGTTTTTGTTATTGTTATTGTTGTTTTTTTTGTATTGTTTTTATTTTAATTCTATTTTCATTGTTGTTATTATTCTATTAATTGTTGTTATTGTTTTGATTATTAGTACTATTATTTTTATTTCCCTTGCAATTATTTCTAGTATTACCATTCTTATTATTGTTATTCTCAATATATTGTTGATGACTATTATTGTTATTATTTTCATTATTAATACTATTATTCTTATTTTTCTTATTATTGCTATTGCCATTATGTGTATTATTTTGATAACCATGACTATGAGCATGACTGCTAGGACTATTAGTATTATTTCCACTATTATTAACATTATTATTAACATTGCTGTTAGTATTGCTGTAATCAATTTTATTGAACTACTACTACTATTTTTCATTTTTAGTATTACCATTATTGTTAACATTGCTATTAGTATTGCTATTTTTAATATTATTGAGCTATTACTATTATTTGTATCTTTATTTTTTTACCATTATTAATCATGCTTTTAATAGTGTTATTATTAATTTTAATTCTATTAATATTGTTGTGATTTTTTATTATTATTGTTGTTGCCATAGCATTACTAGTATTATTATTACTAGTATTTTTATAAGTATTATTTTTATTATTATGGTTAATGATTTTATTTTTATTATTATTATTAACAATATTTTGATTTTCATTTTTATTTTTATTACTCCTATTTTTATTATTGCTAGTGCTATTGTTATTTTTATTACTATTATTTTTATTTTTACTAATATTGTTTTTATTTTAATTCTATTTTCATTGTTGTTATTATTCTATTAATTGTTGTTATTGTTTTGATTATTAGTACTATTATTTTTATTTCCCTTGCAATTATTTCTAGTATTACCATTCTTATTATTGTGATTCTCAATATATTGTTGATGACTATGATTGTTATTATTTTCATTATTAATACTATTATTCTTATTTTTCTTATTATTGCTATTGCCATTATGTGTATTATTTTGATAACCATGACTATGAGCATGACTGCTAGGACTATTAGTATTATTTCCACTATTATTAACATTATTATTAACATTGCTGTTAGTATTGCTATAATATATTTTATTGAATTACTACTACTTTTTTTATTTTTAGTATTACCATTATTGTTAACATTGCTATTAGTATTGCTAGTTTTCATATTATTGAGCTATTACTATTATTTATATTTTTATTTTGATTTTTTACCATTATTATCTATAATGCTATTAGTAGTGTTACTATTAATATTATTTCTATTAACACCATTGTTTTTTTATCATTATTGTTGTTACCATAGCATTACTAGTATTATTTTTATTACTGTTACTATTATTAGTATTACTTTCACTATTATGATTTTCAATATTACTATTATTTTTACTATTATTAATATTATTTTTTTCATTTTTATTATTATTATTATTTTTACTACTACTACTATCATTATTCCTGCTTTCATTATTACTACTACTATTATTATTACTACTACTACTACTATGATTCTTATTGTTAATATTATCATTACTACTACTACTACTATTACTATGATTCTTATTACTGCTAGTATTAATATTATCATTGCTATCATTTTCATTTCTATTAAGATTATTTTTAATCCTACTACTATTCTATGATTATTACTACTACTATTGACAAAGGCAAAAAACATAGTAAATATGGTGATAAAAGTAAAAAAGGTAGGTTTTTGGGGGGGGGGGTGTAGCAAATATATATATATATATATTGTGTATGATCTGAAGATATCTGAAGCTACTGGGTCTATCAGGCTGCCTTACTGTGATGTTCCACGCGTCTCCATGGCCACGGCCCCCGGGGTGGGGCCCCGTCCTCCACCACGTCGCTGGGTCCCACCGGTGCCGCTGAGTCGTCCAGCGCGGGCTCGGCACGGCTCTCGGACTCGGCACCTGGTCACATCCCTGGGGTTCCTGCTGGGTCCAGCTCGCCATGGTGGTACCTATTAACCATCCAAATTCATAGCCATAAAGAAAGCAAGAATGCTAACAACAGTAGTTTTGGGGGGTTCACCATGATGACTATGACATGACAAACTCATTTATGGAATACTGATGGGTCCCTTAGACGTAGAGATGAGGTACCACCATAGTGACCACCATGGTCGAATTCGATTGCGAGCCTGTTTCCTGCTCTTCTTCTGGTTGCTCCTCTGGCACTTCTTCTGCACCTGACTTCGTGAGCAAAACCCTTGAGAAAATTGCAGAACACACACACACACCAAAAACCTTGAGAACAACTGGAAACACATATACGCATCAAAACCCTTAGAATCTCGGATAATCCCGGAATCTCCAACTACCCTGGCAGTTCATATATGATTGGTTCATGCCCCGCCACCAGCACTTGTGCTGCCTTCGGCTTCAGGGGCTGCTTCAGCAGCTTCCTCCACTCGCTTTGGGGAGCTTTTCCAGGTCCGCAGCACTGCAGCAGGGTTCCAACGGTTGGCCTCCTCCCCAGCATCCACTTGGATGTCGCCTGCACAGCCAAACTTCACCACCTCTTTGATGCCAGGAAGCGGCAAAGTTTCAGTTCAAAATCATTTTGGAAGATTTTAGAAGATTTTTTGCATTTCCATGGCATTTGCCCCTCCCGCTTTCGGACAAGAAACGCATCCTGGGCCATCTGATTTGAAACTTTTGAAACTTGTCGCACAAGGCTTTCTTGACCTTGGCTGGCCAATGCAACGTTTCTTGGCTGCAAAAATACCTGCTATAGGATGCAGCCAGGGTTGGTGGGCTTGGAGCTGCAAATTGCAATTGCTCTGCAGCGTCGGGCCGCTGAACCCAAAGCAATTACAACAAAACGCATCTGATAATTCTGATACGTAAAAAAGGTATCATGCAATCAAAAGCCTTGCAAATTGGCTTTGAATGCTTGCTCAAAAACACCCCACCAACACGACAGGTTCCCCTGGTTGAGGCACTCCACAACAGCAAGGGGGAAACATCACAGCTTACCGTTCGCCAAGCGGCATCGTCACTCTTCACCTTGTCCCAAATCGCCTGGGCTGGTGCCGCTGGCGGCCCATTCCAAGTATGCGCGTAGCTTGGGACTGGTTGGTGGAGCTGGTTCGTGGGTTGCTTATTGGAGATGGAATTGCTTGGAAATAGGTCCCAAAATAATGAGTAATTGCTAATGATGTCTGGTTTGGAAATGGTATGCAGTCTTTTTCTTCACTTCCTGCAGCTTGTCACGTGGGCATCCCCAGCTGTCGTGACGACCATGCGTGAGTTTTTATGCCGCAGAATACGCAGATTAGAAACCTGCCAACAATTGCCAACATAGTTCATTGTATATGACTGAGGGCCTATTGCCTTTGAAATCCTCGGCTTTATCATATCATACGGCTTCGGCTCTAAAATGTGCTCTCCAAATGGACTAACTGTGAAGTGAAACCTGGCCAAGTGGCCAATTTGCGAACCGTTTACTTCTTCATTTTGCCGCACATGATTCTCGGGGTGCTATGTCTTCAATCCGTTAAAGAATACATTCGGAAAGTCCCCACTGCTAGCATTGTGACATGAAGTTCCCCCAGCAGCCCGCCTTCTCAAATCTTGCAGGAAGGCGGTTCAACTGCAAACGGCCTCCTTTAAGCAGTCGCTTGTTCTCCTTCGACCAGCCGTCTCGCCAAAGGCATATCAAAGGATCCCGCAACCTGCAGTGATGACAAGTGAACGACACGACGCATATTCAGCCTTTCGTGTAGAACTGGTTGTCAGATCGGGGCTCCCAACACGGATTCAAAACGCCTCAAAACATTTGATCGGCAGCCCCTGCCATGGGTATAGCTTGAAAATGATGCATGCATCATCGTGCACGTCATTGCATGTCGGCACAAGCTGGTGCCAGTTGGCGCAACCACTTGATGAAGGCTCCTCTCCATCGGCCAACCGCGCCCCAGCCAGGTGGGTGGCCTCGACATCGCTTCACTGGCGCATGGTAGAAGCGTCTTCTCATCCTTGGGCAGCCAGATCAGCAGCCGTAGAACTGACACCGGAAGCGCACTTCCTTGGGAGAGCTGGCACAAAGGGCACCTCCACAAGTGGGAAGGCCTGCAGGCACTATGCAACAAGAAGAAGCATCTTGCTGGTCAATATCTGGTTGATGGTGGGTTATTTGTGGCTCAACAGTTGAAAATTGCTAATTGATATCAAATGCACCCAAACAAACTGAGCAAATCCAAGCACCATGCCGACAAGGAGTGACCAGCACCACCACCAACAACAACACCACCAGCACCAGCAGCAGCAGCACCACCACCACCAACAACAACAACCACCAACCACCAGCACCGCCACCACCACCAACAACAACAAGTACTATATGTTTAAACCACCATCAACAACAACAACAACAATCCAACCACCACTGGCAACAAGAACAGCAGCCCTAAGAAGAATCACAACCCATCACTCTGGATGGATCTACAGGGTTCCGACATCTCCCACGGCTTGCAAGGCCTTGCAGCCGAGTTGCCTGCCCTGTTTTCGACCGTCCGCATCACCTCCCTTAGCCGCGGTGTGAATGTTGCGAAGGCACCGGCGATTGTGAAAACAGGTTCCAGCCAGTTCCCAGGCTGGTCACAGGTCCTAGGTTGCATGCTTAGTGGTAAAGTTCCATACTTTCCCCAAACTGCCCCTGACATTGACATACCTTGAACATCCCCAGAAGATCACACTAAAGCCCCTCGCTGAATCCCAAACCGCCCACGGCTATGTGCAAAGCAAGCTGCAGCTTCTTCTCCTCAGTTGCAAGCCGCCCTCCCAAGAAAGGAATGGGCAGCCCACAGTGAAAGCTGGAACAATGTGTCCTGAATGGAAGGGACATGACACATCGATCTTACTACTGTTACTTGCCGTCAGAAAAACTGTTGACTTGGATCCAGAAGTTTTTGGAATGAATCGGCTCCATGCAATGCTGCAGTCTGCAGCAATCCCTTTGAATTTTGTCACTAGCATTGCTTCAATCATTGACCACACTCAAAAGATACAGTAAAACACTGGCAAGTTTGATTCGAAATCATCCACCGAGTTGAAGTAGTGATTGAAGTGTTGAAAATCATTTTCCCTAGTGCAGCTAGAGGCAAACACACATAATGAGTTCAAGTCAAATATACAAAGGTGTTAAAAGTGAGGTTGCGGATGGCAAAACCTCAATACCAAACCCTGAGCTCACCTCAAACAATAGCCAACTTTGGGTTGAAGTCCTGCATTATTTGGGTTCTTGCTTGGCTTCTGGGTTGACCACCTCGCAGTCAAGGCGCTGGTTTGAGGCCGCTCCAATGCCAAATGGTGTTCGCTCGCACCTCTGGACGGTCATTCCCAAGGGAAGCCCCAGCATGGCTTGTTGGGGAACACTCCCCCCCTTAGTCCTTGGGCCGAGGTCGCCTTCAACGCAGCCTCCAAGCAATGCCTTCAAAACATTTTGCGATGTTGGTTTCCATCTGTTTCTTGGCTGTCTTTGGATGATTCGGTGTTTTCAGAATTTGTTGGGATTCCCTTTGAAAGCCGTCCAATTTTTCCTGCAGACATTTTGACATGTTTTCGACGCTTCTTCGATTCTTGTCCTATTAGCCCAAGGCTTCTTGTTCTGTTGGCCCAAACTTTCTCACTTGGCCGTAGCTACACATAAATTTTTGCCAGCAAGCGATGACCTCAGAGCCAAGATAAACCTAGGAACCATTGTGAAACCTAGCCCTCCAAGAACCAACATGAACAGCAGGGCTGATTGGTTGGTGGTTGGGGGCTTGGTTGCCCTGGTCCTCTAAAGGCATTTCCAAAGGTTTCAAGCCTCACAGCCAGTTCTGGCATCCCCGCTCCCCAAAAATTTGAGCCACGCCCAGCCCAGGTTTGGCTTCCAACCCCGCGAGCGCAACTGCCTCCTGGTCATTCAGCATCAACATGATGAGCAACGCAGCAATGCGAGCCAGTGCCTCCCCAGAGTGGGCCTCGCACGGACCAAAACATGGCACAACCAAATGGCGCCAAAGGTGCAGAAAACTATAAGTCTTGGTTACCTCAAAGGCCGACGCTGCTGAAAAAGGGCTGGGTTGGAAATGCCGGGCGAAAGCAGCTGCAACAACAACCACAACAACCGCAACAACTGCAGCAACAACAACAACAACAACAACAACCACTGCCAGCAACAGCAACAACAACGATAACAATGATAACAACAACAACAACAACAACAACAACAACAACAACAACAACAACAACAACAACAACAACAAAATACAACAACAACAACAACAACAACAACAAAATACAATCTTACAACATACAGCAACGACGACACACAAGGACACAACATACATTCACACGGGCCCAGGTTACATAACCAAATTAGATCATTCGGCTTTTTGGGGAACGCCGCAGGCTTCAAAGATTGCACGGGGACCCTTGGGGCAAAACACCAGAATACATCAAATTCGCTGACCAGGTTGAGGGTCTCGCTCAACATGGCATGCTCAATCAGCTTGAGGGCATCCCTTAGGCTATCCGAATTTTGCTAATCTTTCCATACAATACCCCATACCGCAACATCATCACATCCATAAACAAGGGTGGCAACGTCTCATGCAATTTGACAAAGATCCATAAAACATGTGCCGGAAATGGGCAAACAGTTTGCAGCTTTGATAGTCTGCACTTTGACTCTTGAGGATCGGGAAACGGGGTTCTGATCGCAAAAGAACTGTTGGATCATGGATGAAAGGCAATGAGCAAGTATATCAGGCCTGATTTAGCCGCATAAAGGGATCATGTTTGGGGGTCCCACCACTGATGGACATACTATGGGGACACCACTGCTTGTGAGTAGAATGAGGGCCGCTCCGCATCCACTGGCTTCTGCCCAGCCTTGCTCTTGTCCATCCATCTGAAGAAGTCGGAATCCCAGTAGACCAACTTCACCAAGAATCTGGCCTTAGCAAGGCGCTGACGTGCTGCCAGCCAGTATATAGTGGATCAGGGCACTTGGTGTAATGGCATGTTGGGGTTGAAACAGTCACCATGGGAGATGGGAGTGCAAGAGAATGCGTGACGCCGGCAGCCATAGAAAACACGCACTTGACTCACTTGACTGCAGGCATTTTTTTTGGACTGCAGGCATTGGAAAAGCAAAAAGAAAATATCAGCGAGGGAATCAAACGGTCTAGGGTCCATTCAAACAAGTGCCCGATACAGTTTACAGAGTCCATTGAAAGGCATCCTTGCCTCACATTGAAAGCTTTGAATCGTGGATGGTTTGCGTAGGCTGGCCGCAAACATATCTACAGCAATTAGCATGAAACAATACCTGATTGATATCACTGCTGTAGATGTATGCGGACAAAATCCCGGCGGTTGGTTCTGGGATGTTCTGCGACTGGTGCAGCACAGTGCCAGAAGCAAAAGGTTCATCATGCGAGCAAGTCACCAATGCATCCAGGGCATCTCTGGCGTCCTTTTTCCACATTTCCGCCACCTGTGCCATGCGAAGGTTCCAGTTGGATGTGGCGTTGGCGTTTCTATGTGGAACATCAGTGAGATGATACCTGTCCGGGGAACTTTGACTCGCACTTGCACGGTGAGCAAAAGCCATGATCAAATAAATTTGTTCAATGATTGGAATCTAACTATTTCCGTAGCCATTGCTCCTGTCTCTTCACTGGCTAACGGCCGATTCGTCAAACCACAACACCATTCTGTTGGAAAGGTCCCCGCGCTCCGCCGCTCCGCCGCTGCCGCTGGGTTTCTGCCTCCTTCGGTTGGGTTGCAGCTTGCCGCGCGAGACTCTGAAAACCTGTGAGGTGCGCCTGGCAGCAACTTGCGGTGCTTAACCCAGGGTATCATCCACCAACTGCTTGGGTTCATGGTGAAGCACTGGTCACTATATGTCACTACGACGTGCTGAACATTGGTAATGGATCATTGGGTCTTAAACGCTACCAGTGACTTTAGTCACCACACGCCTAGCTTAATGGATACATTTCATGTTGGAAACTTAAAGTCAGACTATCATTAGCAATCATGACATCATGGTGATCCAACTGCTCAAGTGTTTGAACAATGGCATTTGATTGGTGGCAAAGCCGAAGTGGGTTGTAGTCAAAACCCTGTTAGTGAATCTTGATCCCAAAGGTTTGGTCGGCTGAAATAGATGCAGCGGTCTTTGTGAACCGTCAATATGAGATAGGGCTCTGATGATTGACGATGTTTTCGAAAGTACCTCTGCAAGGCTATATCCTTAATGATCACTTGGACATGTTCTCTTCTTTAAGCAACAAAATCTGTCACTGGCTGGCTGAAGCAGACTCACCAGGACCATGGTAAAGTAAACTGGAATCTCCAGGAGGAGAGCCCACGGGCGGGTACCTGACTACTTTGGGCACTTTTGGGCATCGCTGGAGGCATCGAAAGGCATCGCTAGAGGCATCGCTAGATTGCCTCACGTAAAACCATGTATAGATATTCTTTGATGTACTCACCCTATATTACTTAAGACTACAAATGGTACAAATGGGCATCGCTGAGCATCGCTTACCTAGAAAATGTTTCCATTGAACTCGCCGAAAAGCCGCAAACAGTTGCGGCGGTCTTCATCACGGAAGTATCAAAACAAGTTTGGGTCATGCCTTTACTAAACGTATTTAACCCGGGTTTTGATTCCAACCCAAGTGGACCATCAACCCATAGCTGAGCATAGCAGTTGCCAGTGCTCAAGAACGGAGGGAACCCCCATACCGATACAATACAGGCAAGATGAAACATCAACCATCTGTAGCCATCCTTCATCCTAATTGTGGGTTGTGAGCGGTCTTTCAACCCTCCACTGTGATTCGTGCTCGGTTGTGAGGTAAATGAAGAGGTTGGACCCCTCACGTCCACCTTTCCCCTGGTATCGGCTGCCACTGATGTGCTGAAACAGGATATGGTCAATGACCATGTAGGTTTTCCGGTCCATGCCACTGGGATCGAGGGGATGGCATTGTCCTGTATAAACATGTGTAAATGGTGTTTTTTCTTGCTTGTCATCTCTCTCTTCTACCATGGTGTCTTCAGTATGCATCTTCAGGTGTCGTGGCATGTTGGTACGTGCTCTCCTCTTGTGACAAAAATATGCCTTTACAAACCAAAACTCTGCAAACCAAACATAATTTACGTCTTTTGGACCATGCTAAAAGCAAATGCTTGTAGTCAAAACGAGCCAAAACTAGAGACACAAAAGCCACGGTCTGATCTGCTTAAATGTGCACGTGGCACGTACCTGTAAGCTCTTGACCCACCTTCGCCCATAGTCACACCAGACTGACCAGCCCCCGGCGGCCCATGGGCAACCTGGATGAAGCTTTGTGGCCTTGCCAAGCCATGGCCAATGGTGCGTACCCAAGTTCCCCCCATATGTGGTAATGGTCAGTAATGGTAGGTGCGTTGGTTGGAGTTGGTCTGTTGGTTGAAATTTCAGGTTCTCTCATCAAAATATAAAACAAATTTAGTGATTCGCGCTTTCGTCAATGGTTCATTTGCTACTTCGTTGGTTGGTTGGTTGATGTTGGTTGGATCATCTTGGAATCGTTGGACTGGCTTGGTGTCTTGGTGTGAACTGGGGCAATCCCAGCGTGCCATCGAGGTGCCGCTTCCAATGGCTGGTCGATGAAGTGTCGAGTTTGGTACTTGAAACATCTCGAAAAGTTTTTCCCAAGATACAAATCTAAGACATCCACTCAAAGTGGGTTTGAACTGTTGAATGATCTGTGATCCAACTTGTAACTGGCAGGGCACCACTATATCAGAAATTGTTCCTGGCAGGCTATCCCCATCTATGCCAAACATCCAGCTGAAGGCTCTTGACACGTGGGACTTCCAGCAAAAAATGGCTGGTTTAGAGGACCCAGCAAATAGGGGTAGTTTACTCAGAATAGGAGACCCAAAAAATGGCTGGTTTACTACTATATATGGTTAATAATGGATGATTTGGGGGGTCCCCTATTTTGAGAAACACCCATATGCTGCTAGCATGCCAAAAGCCATAGACTTCTGAGTAGTTCCACTCTTCTCACCCCTGAGCTTCCAACAAATACAAGTTGTCAAAGCGGTTGAGGCACACTGAAGCCCAGACTGCCACCTGAACATGAAACTGCTGAATGTGAAACTGACTGCAAAACATTCGCAAGAACTAGGGCTTTAAGGAAACTATCAGGAAACCAAGCAAAAACACACAAATTAATCAAAAGATTCCAGGTTCCAGGGACGTATGCGTGATCATGCCATGGTTGTTTAAATGGTTTTGATTCGCTCTATTGCCAAAGCCCAACTATATCTGTGAGGGGTGCGGGGAGCCAAACCTTTTCCAAGGCTACCTACAGTACATTACACAGTCAGTTCGATGGAATAACTGGCATCAATGATTACAACTCCCAACCATGACTTTCTGATTGAAGCACATGCCAGGATGCAGTCCCCATCCTGCGGCCCCACCTTTTCCAGCACATGGAAGACGGAGGCGGGCTGCAAGCTGAAGAGTTTCTCGTTGCGGTCCTTGTTGACTTCTCGGTACTTCCTCAGGTCATGGATCAGGGCTGTGCTTTTGGGTGGACTATGAAGCTGGAAAAATGTAAGAATTCACAGGGTAGGATCACACGCACAACCCACCAAATCATAAAGGCCTGGATGCAATAATTACAGCTGAACGATGATTAGTGTTGGCAGCCGGGGCAGCTGCGGAAAGTGACTATATCATATCTTTTTTGGAGTGGACCCTTTGAAAAGAACAAAGAAGACTATTCAAATCGTGTCGAAACCCTGGGTCGGCTCAGGGGCAGCGGTCCACAAAAAAGTTTCAGCAAAACAGTCCACAAGAAAGCTAGGACGGGACTTGTAGTCTTGCAAGGATGTGTTGCAACTGTGGACATCACCACCACCACCACAACTGCAGCTGCTGCTCCTGATTTGCTGCGAAAACGACAATGGCTACTGCTACTGCTGCTACTGCTGGCGATTTGCGGTATTCAACTTGATTGGTACAGTGGTATTCAAAGAATGGTATTCAGCCATGCTAGTGAATTCGCAAAAGTCATAAATGGCTTGTATATGACCTATATCAAGTTAAATGTGAGTAATCAAGGTTTCGAATGAGAAGGGGCCACAGCACTAACACCGTCTGATTCCAAGTTGCGTAAGTCGATGAAGAAGCCACCACTGCTTCTTGAGATGGTTGAAGACATTCGCCTGGTTCAACGGAACACAAGTGGTCAAGCCCAAAAAAGGCTCCCAATCAGCCCGAAAAAGAACAAAATTGGAGGACTTAGGTGAAATTAACATTTCTTCAGATCGAATTATTGCCATTTTGAGGTGATATTTTCGGTGGACACATGCACATGTCCTTGGTGAAACAGCCACTAAGCAAACGGTGGCTGACCCTTTGGGCTGCGTACGAAAATTATGATAAACTGATCACCCAGCCTGAGCCCGATTGAAACCTGGGTTGTCGCAAAACAATAACTCAAGGGTTGTCTCACTGGTGCTTGGATTATGTCGGCTTCTCGTCACCTTGGATGATAATCCCTAAACAGGCAAGATAACCGCAGCATGAACCTATCTTTTGCTAAGATCGATCCGTTGTCGCATTAGTGGCTGCTTCGATTTCTTTGGAGTCTCCGAGGCAGTAACCTAATTGCTTCCCATGCGCCCTTGTAACATCCGTTTTTGCCATGTTTTTTTAAGTATAATTTCCATCTCATTTCTGGGTTTGAACATGTGATTGAATTTGGAAGGGATTTCACTACCCAATGATGACGTTATTCCTGCCTCCTGCAGGGGCCGAGGTTCAAGGTCAAAACATCGATTATTCCCCGTCACTCAAGGCCCTTAGGGCTGTTGCTCTTGGGTTCTGTCCGTCCATTCGAAAGAACCTTCACTATTCTCCATTGAAATTTGTGTCCCCGAACGCACCTCTCGTTCAGCTTGGATCGCCATCCGCACGGGATTTTCTGCCTGGCGTCGCTTCAGAGAACGAAACCAACCAGAATGCAAACAAACAAACACACACACAGACAAATTTTGCGCTTATCATGTACAATGCATTCATGAAATCTCACACAAACACACAAACAGTCCTTTCCACATACACCTGCATGCGTATTCAAACCTTTCATATCCTGTCATGACCATTCTGTCACCAATGAAGACACAGGATAACTGAACCATGAAAGCGCACAAACAAACACATCCAGTATCTCCCCCAGAAAAATCCAAGACAAGCGCATTCAACTTGCTAGAACTGTTAGCAGCTTTCCGACTAGAATCAATGCTTGGAGCTAAACAAAGCTGAAGGAGCAGCCAAAAGGAGATACAGGATGAAATCCAAGCAGCATCTCACAATGTGCTGCAAGCAGGAAGCAAACAAGCAAACAATCAAACTAACATAGCAATATATGATATACGACCATCTTGTTTGCAGGAAAGCATCCATGTGTAGATTGTAGCACCAACATGAGCCACCCCAAAATCACGAACGACCCATTGATCTTACGCACGTTGCTTCAGGGCAAAACTGCGAAACCATTGTATGTCATCATATCCATCATAACCTGGCTGGTTTCAACCATCCCTCAAGTCTTGCTCAAAAGGTTTGAAACAAAAAAACATGTTGAAACCACCAACCAGCACGTACCATGCTACAACCAAGTATTGTTAGTCAATTCGCAATGCTTAGCTCCAACATGCCACCACCAGTGGCCACCAGTCATTGTCAGTCCTGGGGATCCAAAACCTTCACGCACCATGGCTCCCCGCCTGCCCTTTCAGCAGGTTGAGCGCTTCCAAGAGCCGCAAGCGCTCCTTCTCCCTGGGGCAGCTGAGTGCGGTAATGGTTGCTGGGGCGAGCCGCCAGTTGGGCCCCTCAAAGAGGTAGGTTGTCTTAGCCCACAAAATGTGGTGCTTATAGCCTGTAATGAAAAACATGTGGTTCACAGGGGCCAACATGACTGCAGCAACAAGTATTGATAACGATGGTTGGTAAATAATGGCTGGTACTGGTTGATTGACCAGCCGAGATAACTGCTGTTGAACTTGCGGCCCTGAACGGATCCCACACTTGGACCCAACAAATCCGTGGCCGCCCAACCACCACGGCTGCGGTTCAAGCTGCCGATCTTCCGGCCGCAGAAACTGCAACGCTTCCAACACAGAAAAGGCCTGAGCGACACCGAACCCGCCAGCATCACCGGAAAGGTTCCCGTCGTCACAGTTCTTGGTTAAATGACGGCTACTGATGGATAATACTCATTGGTGCTGGTCAATGCTGGCCAACGTTCGTTATCATAGTGATAACTGGCTGAAGATGTTGAAAAATGGCTCAGCAAAAGGTTAGTCAATGGCAAGCTTAGCTAGGGATGTGGAGCAAAAAATGCCAGTGGCCAGCATAAATGACAATCAATCGTGCGGGAGACCAACCAACAACAAGAGTGATTGCATTATTGAGGATTGGTGCAGTCGTTCTGCACGTTGAAGGCGCTATCACACCTGCCCCGGCATTTTCACACACAAACACATCAATGCAACAAACATACATGAATACGCATACAGTATATACACGTGAATTAAATGCCAGCAATGTTCCACCCCGCACTGCTCCGGCAACTGCCAAGAGTGGCAGCTTCTGACAGCAAACAGGCCTCCTGCAATTCTGGTGGTCTGTTCATCTTCGTCATGGCATCCAGCTTGGTCCTCCACCGCGTCTTGGCGGAAGTGTTAGTGTTGAAATGCTACTTATCACTTGTTAGTTCGTCATTCATTAACCGTTTGTCCTTGGCAAATTCTGTGAACTTTGTATTTGTTGCACATGGCAATTGAAGACCTTCTGCATCTCCAAAGGTTCGGAGTGCTCCAAGACTGCCACTCAAAATTGTATTTCATCTTAGGTTGGTTCACCTATCCACCAAAGCATCATTGGCATCCCCCTGCTAATAGGGGTGTTGGGCAGGTTTTGGCCATCTGATACAGAAAATGCTGGACAATTCTATCATAAATCACTCGAACTTGGTCAAATGCCAGTGGGTCAAAACCTTGTACCCCTGGTTCATATCCTTAACCATTGTTTTCCCCATTATTGTTGCTTAATATTGATGGTTAATATTGACCCATAGCCAAATCTCATTGCAGGTGGACATACGACGTCCAGCCTGCAGTGATGGCTCCAGGGCCCCAGGTCCTTGCTGCTTCATAAGCCAGCTCGTGCACCTCCTGCAGCGGCCCAGGAAAAACATGATGGCTACTAAGCCCATAGATATATTAATGGATAACTCACATAGTAATTCATATATAATGGGGGGCCTATGGATAGATTAGTTTAACCATAGTTAAATAAGTGGCTGCAACATGTTATAACCCACCACCATGGTTCAAACCACATCATGGGTTCCTATGGGTTTGTAGCGTTGATGCTTTGAAAGCGTTTATTATCAACATGTGTCAAGTATAGTTGGTATTAATGGTTCCTATTGCAAAACAATAGCGATTCCTGTTGGGGTTATGAAAACCACTTGTACGCAAAAAACAAATATATAGCTGCACAACTCCCAATAAAACTGTTTATTTTCCTTGATGGGTGCGTAGCTTGCCAGTGCAACCATAAATCCAGTAAGTGACGGTTTACAAACTTGGATGTTCGGTAAATCAATCCAGATGGTCAAAACAATCACCAGGCTTTGTTGCTTCGGTCACAGTCTGTTGCCTTGACGTCAACCCACAGGGAGGATTAGAAGAAAGTCACATCAAAATGTGTGAACGGTGCCATGCAGCAAAATGAGCTGCAAATGGTGGAGTGTAACAGCTGAACCAATGGTGGGCAGCCAAGGGCCAACATGGAGGCATTGAATGAAGCTCAAACCAACTAGAACAGTCCTCCCCTATTGTATGCAACATTGCGTCGGGCACATGAAGCACATGAAGTCAGAAAATAAAGCCACTGAGAAGATTGTGGAATAGTTGGTGCTGCATTCCTTAAGTAACACTAGTGATTCTCCAGTATCATCAGATTTCCCTAGATATAAGATGTTATTAGGCAAATTATTCCCCTTTCACCAATACGGTGGTTTCTCACAACGAGGGACCCCCAAAAATGGTTGATTTATCACTTCAACTGACTATTGATGAATGGTTTAGGGGTGCCTCTATTTTGAGAAACCAGCATTTCACATATTGCTGATAACAGCCATTGTTACAATTCTTATTGTTGCCTATGAAGCACAACAATTTCCTCTATTGTTAAGCCGCATGAATGGTGGTATTTCCCGCATGATTCACCTAGCCATAGCCATGCCCTCAGGCACCACGGAAGGCGTCCTCATCGTTCAGCTGCGCATCCAGTGATCTCAGGGGACTCTCAGGGCCCAAGGCCTTGGAAGCCATGGGTGTTTTTTTTAGAAATCATCATTTGTAAATGATTTACAACTAATAATCATACAGTTCGTAATTTTGGAGCCAAAAATGATACTAATATCATTAATGACTATTGTCCAGTTTTTTGGAGCCACAATAGTAATTGATGATATAATGATCACAACTAATAATCATACAGTTCGTTTACAGTAATTGATGATACAGAAATTATCAATAGCAATCATACAGTTATTGTCTTTACATTGAATTTACCCTATTTTTTCTTTATTTCAATTGGGGAACCCCAAAGAAGTAAAATATGTTTTTTTCTACCTAGGGTACCTTTTGAAGGTACCTTTCAAGTAACAGAAGGAACATGACCATACACTTGGTTTACCATGGGTTTACCATACATGTTTTTTCCCGTATTTTGAGCATAGATGAGTATAGCCATGGTTATGGCAAATCGGTCATAAAAGAGGTAACATTTTACTGCATGGTAACAAACAATAGTATGGGAAATAGAAATATATAATTTTTGGCAATATTGATCAATAAACCGTCATTTTTTAGTAAACCAATTGATTTTGTAGCCAATGATTTTTTGATACTACCATATCATATCAAACAAGTAGCATTACTCTCATTTGGCGTCCCCTACTTTGAGAAACAGCCATAGAAGGAACCAAGGACCATATGAAATGAACCAAGGTAACCACAGAATACATATGACGAAAGATGCGATTTTAGGTGCATATCGAAGAATATAAATGTACGTAAAATAAAGACTTTCAGCATATGTGGTTGTGTTCACATCACGAGTATGCACTACAATTTACATCAATGTTGAAAAGCAAATTACTGTTAGAGCCTTGTGTCAAAGTTGCGTTTTTCGAAGACCAAATATGTTGCTTCAACAAATTTGTGTAAAGTAGAAATACACAACGGACATTAGTGTAACTCATGTATTTTCAGTGATGGGTCAAACGGCTGCACATGTGAAACTGTGTAACTGTGCCATTTGAATTATATATAGTGTATAAATATGGTGCATTATGCCGTACACATGATCGAACATGTATGTGTGAGATGGATCAGCAAACATGATGCTATACAAACAAGCATGCCACCAACGAATGGTACGCAATGTCTTGTACTGGGTCTGCGACCAACAATTTTTTAAGGCGGTTACCCCAAGACCAGTTCCTCCATCCAAACAGAAAAAGTGTGTGCACAACCGAATCATCTAAAAAACAAGTGTCTGGTACCGGTCACTTGGGTTGCCCCCAGCCCCTGCCACCATCTGTTGCATGATCGAGTTCCAGATGGCGGTCCGCATTGTTTTTCCAACGCTTTGGTAAGTGCTGCAGTTTTCCAATATTGAGCGCTCCGGTCGTCACAAATGCCCTGGAGCCGAGCTACACATATTGATTAAAATCAAAACTGACACTTGCGGGGCGGCGCACCCAGCAGCAATCAGCTCTGCCAAGCAAGGCTCAATGAGCACAAACTGGTCGTCACTCCAAGATGCACAAGTTGCAAAGGCGGACCCATACGACCAAGTGCATCAAGAATGGCCAACTTGAATCTGCATAGTTCCAATCAATCCTTCTATGCGAAAATGGCCGAGGTTTCGCTGTCCTCTTTGATGTTCAAGGCATGGCCGCTGTAAACGACCTCCTTGTCACATGAGGACTTTGGAACCCCAACACCGTGTCCTTCAGACACGAATACGATGCACAGATTCTTCTCTAGATCCATACCTGCAAAAGACCCCTCTCGCTCAGAGACTTTCAGCAGGCCCTGCTGCTCAAACCAAGAAAAGGTGATGGTGGAGAAAGTTCCTGTCAGGGTCAGTGTTTTGCCTGGAGCAACTTGCTGCCCCAAAGTGCCGCAAGTTCCTAAGGAAGCCATTCTCAACTTGGACCATGTGCGGTGAGGAAAAATATTTCAAACTGAACCAAACCGGTATTATTGAGTACTCTTATGAACAACTCCTAAGTGCTACTGATCCATTATCAATTGTCGCTTATGATGATCACTCCCTCATTCACTTGGTATGTCTTTCTAATCTACCAACCTCAATCTGTTCCAACAAGTCAAACCAAGACACCAATGAGACAGTGCGACAGTGAAAACGCTTATTGTGTGATCAAAAATCAACACGGTTCTGAAATGTTCTGAAACGTAACATGAATTTCTGCAAAGACGAGAGGGCAACGTCCAAGTCATGATCGGGATTCAAGCTGGTACAAGCATGTACAAGCGGATCCCTCTGTGGCAGGCTGTGGCAGGCTTATTGCAATCTAAAGGCCTTCCAATCTGCACACAAAAAACGCCGGTCCTTTCTGATACTTGGAAGAATGACCATCATCTTCAAAGAGTACCTTGCAGTGCTGCATCGCATAAAAGGAGAATTCTCTACCAAACACCAATTACCAACGAACAAAATGGTCAGGGAACAATTGATGGAAACTTATGCTGCAATGCTGGTACGATGCAGGTGCGAACATTGAACAATGTGTTTGTGCTTCCTGGCCGAAAATGGTAGCTGTTCACCCAACGAAAGGCCAATTCATACATGCACATTGTTCAAGCATATCGGACAGTGTTGCTGGCCTGTTCGCAAACAAGATAGAAGCAGCAGGAACGCTACGATTTGATATGATTTGATAGAACTAGTTGGCCAAATGTATTAATTAACTTAAGCATCAGCTGGAGTCCCATGACCCTGTCGGGGGTACGACAAGAATGACACCGCAGCCCGCAACGATCACACCAAAAAGTTTGATGGCTACATGAGCAGCAACAACAAACAGCAACAGCAACAGCAACAGCAACAACAACAACAACAACAACAACAACAACAACAACAACAACAACAACAACAACAACAACAACAACAACAACAACACCAACGACAACAACAACAACAACCACCGCGGCAATAGCAACAACACTAGCATGGTGATTATTGGGCACAGCTACGAACACAACTCAAAACAAGCCACAGCAAACCGTATCCGCCCAGGGACCCACTCAACATCTCCTCCTTTGTAGATGCGAACTTCCAAATCTTTCGGGGACTTCTGATTGGCATATTGCAACTCTGGTCCGAGAACCTGGATCACTGCCATGCGGATGGATGCTGAGGTCATGGGTTGGACACTTCAAGTCTGCAAAGGGATGCCCTCCACTGAAACAACGGAAAAAACATGGATAACTATGGCCGTAGATTCAGCATGATTCAACAAATATACCCTTAGCTTTATGGATCTATATTGGTTTGGCTTAAGTTGCTCGTGCAAATCGCTCTAGTGAAATCGATAGCTCATTTTCACCTTGCAACTGGGAAGCATCACTGTCATGATATGCCATCCCCTGGTTTGACATGATCCATTGGGCACCCGTATGCCGCCCCAAAGTTTGGCACACCATCGTTGAATAATTCATCCCTGTAATCCATCAAACTGAACCCAAATGAATCCATCCTTCAATTGCCAACATGTCATTCCTGCAGTCCCAAACTCATCTCGCCACTCTTCCAACCACAAACCTACTCAATGCGCAGCTAGGTGACCAAAATGGATCCCGCGCGCACGAAGAACGGCGCTTGGTTCATCTCGAAGTTCACCCGCGACACAGGACCGCTCGGAGTGCCCGTGTGGGGTTTGCTCTTCTCAGATTTGCCCGTGTGAAAGTTGACCCACGAACCTTGACAGTTGGGCATGGGTTCTGGATCATCCCAAAGGGTACGGCTCTCCGAAGCATAGTTTATCAAGGATAGCAGTGACTCATGATAGGAGATCATACCTTGAACTTTCAAATAACTTTCAATTACCCTATATGTTTGGAATGTGTACCTGTTATTATGGGACCTTTACCCCTTTTTTATGGGGTAATTGAGGGCAAAGGTATCAACAATAAAGCCTAGATACCTCTCGGGAAGTACACGTCTCTTGCGGTCGCGGATGCGTTGGAGACAATCGGCGTCACCAACAGCGAGGGGCCGAACATGTACCTTGGAAGCAGCAACAAAGATTCACGCTGTCCACAGCAAATCCCAGCACTTGCAAGTTGGTTGATAAGCCAGTTAGCTAGAAGTATAGTAAAACTCGTAGTTACCCTAGTCACCCTAGTCAAAAAATTAAGCCAACCTACAGCTTGTGGGGGGCCCACCTTGAATCTGATCTTCTCACCACCGAAAACAAACAGGATACAACTGAAACTGTAGCTGAGGTCTGCAGCCAAGAGACTGATCCGCGACATTCCAAACGCATTGGTCATCCGGGAAATCAAAGACCAAACCCCGCTGCATGGTGTATCCAGTGGTCTCCACCTTGGAAACCCCAAAAGGATCACAGGTGAAGGGATGCAAACCAGTTTTGGCCCCATCCGAAAATGTGAATGCCTTTCGGTTTAGCCGGTTTTGGATGGTTTTGCTATCAAAACACGGCATTTCCATAGTCTCCACAGAGTGCTCCCAAAGTCTGTCAATGGCAATCTTGCTGTCAACTATCAAAACTATAGCCAGGACTGTGTGTCCAGGCGCAGGAACGTATGAGGCACACTGATCACTGGCAGAACTGCAACCATTGACACTAAATCAATGTGCATAGCCATCCGCATTAACCCAGGTACCATCCAAAAGCCGGAGTAGATGTACGGCAGCAGCCTGCAAGGCGGCAACCGCCAGACTGGCTGGTTGGTTGGCTGGTTGGTTGGCTGCATTGCAGTGGACCTGGCTCACCATCCCTGGCCTATACCGAAGAGTGATGGCTGACGAGTTGATGGCGGTCATGGTGTCGTTGCCAAAGTTCCAGATCTCTGTGTGGGTGCCGGCCCCGTGGACACGAAAAATGGGCGTGAAGACGCCAAACTGGAACCAACGGATCAGCAGCTGGTGATACTGCTCAGAGTCGTACTGATCCTTCGGACGGAAGAAACCTACAGGGCGTCAAAGGGAAAGGCATCAAGCCAAGCATGTGCGCTTGCACTTGCTGCACAAAGCCAACCTAATGGATCCAAAGCGAGCAATCAATCGAATCAACTACAGGAGAAAGCCTCAAAGCACTTTCCTGGCAGCTCACGGCGCCATTCCCACTGCTTGGCATGGGCATATCGCTGTACTACAATGGCGTCTGTGTTGCAGACCTAGTGTGACGGGCAACAACACCATTCCCAGCCTCCAATATCCTGCGACCAATATGGAATGCCGGAAAGCCTAAGTTGTGACCCAAAGCCGTAACCAGTGCCTCGAAGAAAGAGCTACTGATGCTGCTACCAGCTGCTCGCATAATGGAAATCAGCATATGCAAGTGTGATTGCGCCAAGCGTTTCTATCCAGCTTGTCAAGTTCAGTCTACTTCATATCCTTTTGAGATTGGATTTATGAATGCAACCATCCGAACTTCATGAGAAAATAACCTTAAGTTGAAGAATGCCAGGCCATACTTTTGTGCAATCACCACTGTTACTGAAATTGCTATTTGCAGCTGTGGGTCAAACCCCAGCTAAGGTTGGTGGACTAACTTCCCAAGCAAAAATAAAACTTCAGAAGCAATTACCCAATCTTGGAATTCTGCGTCTGGCATTTGCACATGATGGCCGCTGGATTTCTTGATGGATCCGCTTCAAGTATCTTCAAGTCACGAACCGAAAATATTGGTCTGACGCAACTTACGCAAAATCCTGCAATACATGGATCCAAACACTCACAACAGCATACCACAGCAAATATTTTGAACAAGCAACCTGCAACATTTTCCACAACTGTTCCGGAAGGCATGAGTCACCTTAGCATTGCCTGATTTTGGTCGGTAGGTTATCATCACGACGCCTACACGGCTACAGCTGGACTGGAATACATATGGGTCTACCTATCTGATCATTTGTGACTAACCAGGGGGTCACTAAGGTCGAGCTGCGGGTAGTTGATGGAGCTGGCCACTTGTCGTCTCAGCATATCCCAGGTACCAGAGGTATCGCCAGTCCTCGGTGTGCCAATGATGCAAAAAAACATGTTTTCACTATGCCAATTTCTGAGATGGTTTGTGGGCACCAAAGGCTATGCTCATTGAGTATGCCCATGAGAGTGCCAGTTTGATCCTGGAGCCTAAGGGCCCAAGGGCCACTAATCGAACCAGGGCTCCACAAAGCTGCACCGGTCCGCTGCTGCCCTGCAAAGGAGCTCCTGGGGCATTTCTCCGATCGCAGCTCCCGAGCCAATTTGCTCAGTTCGTCACCGCATGTCACTGCTAGTTGTTGAGAGATGCCTTTGGAGGTTCCCTGGAGGTCCCAAGCTACAACTTTCGGCAAAGAAAATGGTGCTTCATCAGCTTTAGCTCAGGTTTCTGCCACAAATCGCCACATGCCAACAGCAACTGATCTCCTAGCTGAACAACCCCATAGCGCTGGGACGGTAGGCCTCTCAGCATGGCTTGTCAATGGGTCAACGGGGAATCTACATTTTTCATGAGGATGTCAACCATCTCAAGCAGGCGCTATCGCACACACATGCCGACCAACCAGCTTGCAGCAGTGGAATTCAACTTTCATGAGCTTCTTATCATCCAAATACCTCAGAATGACACTTGGTATAACCCATGCAGATCATCAACCAACCGTAGAATCTGCGCCCTACCTCGTGGCCACCCGGCTACCACACAATCCCACGCAGCACCGGTGCGTCCGTGTGAGGCTGAAGACCCGAGCACCCTGAGCTTCGGGGTAGTCTCGTCGCAAGCCTTCGGCAATGCCTTGGCGAGTTTGGATGCCTAGATGCCAAACGTGGCGGAGACCGTGGCCATAGGAAAAATGGAGACATAGTGGAACCATCTGATCTTGAATCATCTGATCTTGACCCACCTGATCTTGACCCACCTGATCCTGAAGCACCTGATCTTGACCCACCTGATCTTGAAACATCTTGGACCATCTTGAACCATGTTGAAGCCCCTTCACAACAAAAGGGTTGGAGTTACATGAGTTTTCGGCAAATGATTGGCCACACTCGTGAGCATAGGAATCTTTCACTCCAAAAGTACCTGTGGGTGCTGGTTTTTGGTGCCTGGGGCCCAGCCCAAGTTGTACAAGTCAAGGCGCCTGAAGTGGTTTGCAGCGAGTAGCTGTTCATCAATAAATTTCCGGAGCCCAAATGGGTCTCCTGACGCCCGGGATCAGCCAGGAGAATGGTGACATCATGGCTTGAAGGCAACAAGAACTAGCAGAGACATCCATGTGCGGAGAGGCGCTATCCCACATGGAGGTTTCAAAAGAAAACTACCAGGCTGCAGATTGCTGCTGTAATGGTCATCGCAGATCCTTGCAAATTTCCGCCAACTTCCCGCCAACGAAAACAATGGGCTCATTCTATACATCAGCATTCAAGCATACAGCAACAACCACTGTAATTGTTGCTCCATCACATGAGTCTCATTATTTTTGTGGGGAATCCTGGTCATACTCCTCACGATGTTACTTGCCTTTCCACAGCTCTCGTTGATACTGCCAGTGAAGTAAACGTCTGGCTTGATTGCTGTTTTCAATTTGTACATCAGTTTTGACATTCTACCGTAGGTTCAACAAAAGAACACTGTACCAGTGGGCTCACATCTGGTTAAAGGTTGAAACTATCACTTCAAAAGCTTATGACAAGTAGTACCGCACAAGGCGGTGGCGGAAGTTTCCAAGATAGGAGCACTATAGGAGTGTGCAGTTGTGGTTGCGACAATGTGACCATCGATCTGGCCACTTGACTGGCAGCCTATCTGTCTAGCTATCTTTCTATCAGTGGATCAGTTTTCTTTCTGTCTGTCTGACTGTCTATCTATCTATCTATCTATCTATCTGATGATCTATTCGTTTATCTATCTGCCTATGTA
>VSDK01026647.1:373603-400013 GCA_009767595.1 Symbiodinium kawagutii
TGTTTTTACGATTTTGACTTCCAAATGTGCTTCGCGCCTAGGTTTTTGCACGATTTTGCCAGTTGCAACTTCCAAAAGTGCTCCGAGACCCAGGTGTTTTTACGATTTTGACTTCCAAATGTGCTTCGCGCCTAGGTTTTTGAACGATTTTGCAAGTTGCAACTTCCAAAAGTGCTCCGACACTGTAGTGTTTTTACGATTTTGACTTCCAAATGTGCTTCGCGCCTAGGTTTTTTAGCGATTTTGGCACACACCTTCCGGCACAGTGGTCCGCACCCGCCGCTTTAGCGAGGTACCCGTCTGGACCCTCCTGAGGCACAAAACCCTGCAAAACACAGCATTTCGCGACTTTCCTAACATTTTGGCGCACTCGCATTCTCATCTTTCACACATCTCATCTTTCACACATCTCATCTTTCGCACATCTCTTCTTTCACACATCTCTTCTTTCGCACATCTCTTCTTTCACACATCTCTTCTTTCACACATCTGCTCAGGCGATCTGCCCTAGCTGAGTTGTCCATATTGTCGGAAGTTAGACTTCTAAACTTCCTTCGACCAAACACACGTACTCTTAAGATCTCATGATCTTTATGGGCCTATCTGAGACAAAACAAATATATCAAATATGAGTTATAAGTTATTAGTTAAAGGCAGTTATAGGCCTATCTGATTTACATCTAGGATAGGTATAGGCCTAAAGCAATCATCAAAATAAAGAATCAGAAGAATCGTTCAGGCCAATGTGATATAATCGTAGGACCGATATGACCAGTCATATAATCATAGTTTCTAGATGTTTATAGGATGTCTGGTTAGCCACCATGAGAATTTTGTCAACCAAGCAACGATTTCTCAATACTAGGGAACATTCACAAACATGTCTAGAACCACCAAGAAGATGCTGTGTCGGCCTATCCGACACAGCTGCCCAGCTGGCCTGGTTGACGTTCACCAAGCCTTCAGGTTCAGTAGCGTCCAGCCACAAGCTCTCCACACCAATGGAGAAATGGCTCTGGTTACCTGGAGGAGCCATGGAGTTGATGCTGGAATGAATGGTTGGTGGTTGGTGGTGGGTGGTGATGCTCACCACCCCGTCATGAAAAAAATGCGTGTCAACCATCCCACCATTTAAGGCCGATATGGGAACATAGTTTCCAAACCACAGATTAGTCAGGCTAATCTGACTTGATATACTCAACGATGCTATCAATAACTAGCATCGTTGATGGATGTTAATGGTAAGTCTGTATTATACAAAAACCTGTTGGATCCCTGGGCACCAAACGATAAGGATTTTGTCTGTTGAGTTTTTACGGCTCGCCACACGGATCATAGCTCCAATTGATTGCGTGCTGGCTTGGGACTTCTGGCGCCCCTGATTGTAAGTTGTCACCATCCAGCCCTGCCTAGCAGCCTAGTTGTTCGCCAACAATGTCTGATTTCTTTTTTGTCATGTTGAAAACAAAGAGGAGAAAAAATAAGACGGCTTGATATGTTTGATCCATATCCTTCCGGCTTGTCTCAGTCCTGCATTCCATGGCCTAGCTGTTTTCCCTGTCAGGTGCACATAAAAATGGGAAGAATCTTGGCCGGTTTCCCCCTGCTAGCCTAATTAAACATCCTGACTACTAACTAATAGTGATGTGCAAATGATGGAAGTGCTTGACATGTCTCTGCACGTGCCCAATCTATCTCCGAGATTCAAATTGAGTAGTAGATCTTCCTTGGTTTGAGCGCTGCCGCTGATACTTGGATGAATCGCGCATGGCGACAATTTGGCCACCACAAAAGGGAAAAATTGGGCTGTATTACGGCTTCAAGCAGCAACAGTCATCATAGTCATCCATGAAAATTCGCACAAACTGCTGACATCAAACAGTTCCAATCCTCAAAAATAAAGCGGTAGAAAATGCTAGAAGCAAATCTGGGTCCTGCGAGCTGGTTCTTCCTGGTACTCCAACTGGTTTGTGGCGGGTACAGCATACTTGTTTCAATCATTCATGGTTGGTGATGCGCTTAAACATGCTGAATCTTTAGTTATCCGATCATTATCCACATTGGTGGTTGACTGTTAGGAACCTCATCCTGAAGTCACCACTTATCGATCATAGTCGCATAGCCAGTGTCGCTGCTGGGATGTGTACGGGGTCATGGGTTGCACGAAAAGGCGGAAACTCGGTATGGTATTGACAATTCCTGGTCCCCTGTCTCGAAAAAGCACATGTTTGCCGAGGAAAATCCATTGGCAGAGCTCCCCATGGGAGTGAAGAGGCGATGGTTTCGGCACAGCGCATGGGGCAGCTCAGGCACCAACCACAAGTTGACCAAGATTCTGGGCGTCGACGCTCCACGCATCGTACCAGTTGTTGTGGCTCTGATTGGTGTTTCCGAGAATCATTCCAGCCTGATGAGAGACAAAGGTCAAATGTCAATAGGAAGCGTAAACAAAAAATTGGTTTCCAATGGTTTCCAAGAATAGGTGCTTGTTATTTTGGCATGCAGTCAAGTCAATAGAGTCAATCATGTGGTGCTCCGTGTGGCCCAGAATCTTGCCCCAAGGCATGCGGCTTTGAAACATGGTGGGCCGGTGCTGCCAAGGGACCGATTTCAAAGCTTTGAACAACGCGGTCTGGTTGTCCATCTTGCCCCACACGGAGACCATCAACCTCCTACCGCGGCGGAGAGATTGCCAGGTGGACCCATGGTTTGCTTAGCAATGCGCTGCCAACGTGAAACATAACAGTCACATGGGATCCTCATGCACTCAAGCAATTCGGAAATCCTTGGCATTTCCCCTATGATTGATTATGATTGATTCTTGTCAGCCATCACTGCTGATGGCTGACCACAGAAACAGATCACAGCGAATCATGTTGAATTTTCTCAGTGGAAAGTGGCTTTTGGTCAGGGCTCATGGTCCATGTCCAGCGCATCCAAGTGACAGGTTCATCTGGTCCAGCTGCTTCAGCATTTGCGCAGGATCTGGGTAGGTGCCAGGATCCCATTCAGGACCCCAGCCCAGCTTGCCCCAGTATAGCCAGTCCTCGTGTGAAGCAATGCAGGAAGGTTCACACGTGACCTGGTGTAGTGTAACCAAGTGCTTTTCATCTGAATATTGCTGGGTAGTCTTCAATTAGCCAACTGAACCCATGATCTCCCAGAAGGAAATGAACAAGTAGCATTTTCGGCTCGCTGCGGTACACCCAAAAGTCGTCTTTAGCACTGGGGGAACAATCAATTGACAACCATCAGCCATCATTCCATCCATAAACCAGCATCGACCATCTTTAGCCACGATCAACCAGCATTCATCATCAATAGCCAGCATTAGTCATGATTAATCATCATGAGCAAGCATTTGTATAGAGTGATTGACCATCAATGGCCAGTGGAAATCATCATTAACTGGCAATAACTAAACATCACTAGCCAACATCAATCATGATCAATCATCAGTAGCTGCAACCACAATCATGAACCATCATTAGCCAGCTCTCACTATCGCAAAATATTCTCAAACGCCAACACTAATCAATATGAATTAATCTCATGAGTCATCACCATGCAAATCTGCCATCATAAATTCCCATCGTTAGGCAGCACCAACCATCCTTCCCACCTATTTCAAAACCATCTCCAACGAACATCGACCATCATTGATGATCCTAAATATCCTAGGCATCAACCAACTTCGCGAGACTGGGATATTCAGTGGCCAATCAACACCTATACAACCAGCATCACCCATCATTGCTTGTCCTGAACGATGGCATCCAGCGGAATGCCTCGGTCGCGAAACTGCTGAGCCGCTTGTAGAAGCTCCGCCTCGCACGGGTGGTCATGACCCCGGACAAGGAAATATATACAACCGTTAAGTATACTCAATCGCATACCTGAATGCCATGAACCCAGCACTCGATCCCGAACAAAACATATCAATAGTGACTGATGATGAACAGCCATGACAGCCATGACAGCTATGACCCTAGCCATGCTAGCCCCCTAGCCATGTCAAACCTCAGGGAGAAGGGGCAACCTCACCACTTCGAAGCCTGGCTCGCATAGTGCTCCCTGCTTTGCCAAAATCCGTAGGCAAACCTGGTTGTGTCTCAGGTTCAACCCTTGAAGCGCGACCCTCCAACTAGAGGTGAACCAAAAGCTTGTAACTTGCAAGTTGTCACGGCTCCAAAACCTTCCAGTCTAAAGGTCTGTCATATGATTTTCGCTCACCCCAAAAAAGTTGCCCCACCAAGAAATGGATGATCAGTAAGGGTTTTACCATCCCCTACCCAAACGAAGAATGATGCATAAGTTATGATACTAATATTCAGGATAATTCTCATTGTTTCACCATGTTCCATCTTCCATCTACTCCCAGACTTCCATACCCAGCAAACATCCATACGGAGGAGGGCTTCGGTCTGCACGAGCTAAGCGGGCAAAGGTGATCAACACTGCACCAGCGACAACTTTACACGAACATAAGCATACAACCTATACCTAGAACTTCCGCCTGGTACAAAAAATTGTTGTTTGACCAAACCCAAAAAATTTCAATGACTTGTTGGAATTTTCGTGGTCTCCCCAAAAAATTTGGGTTTCAGGGTTTCCATGCCCGATGCACCCGTCAGCACGAGTCCTCGAGTGCGATGGCTCATCGGAAACGTTCATCAAAAGATTGTCATGAGCATCTATCAGCCATGAGTAAAGAGAAAAGGCTAGCACATGACCAGGATGTACACAATCCCAAGTGTAGGAAGTGATCTCCGAATCATTCACCATGAATCCATGATAAGGTTAAACTTAGCTGGTTTCCTCTACTGTTTGAAGCAAACAGCTGTGGATCAAACCCATGGGCAATGACCAAGAGCCACGGGCCTGTCGGGACACTCAGTTTTTCTGGCTCACAAACGCAAACGTTTGTCCACGTCCTTTTGCAACAACCGAACTTTGATCAAGTAGGCCTGCAAAGTTCGCTTCATGCCGTATTTGCTGTCGATTCTTTGGTATACACGGCATGTCTTGCCAACTACGTCCTCGTTCATTTCACAAGATGTTATAGCTGGGCTCAGGACTTCATTGACCCCAGCTTGTAAGGCCTGTTCCATGTCCAAAAGTGAATGACGGAAACTATGGATTTTAGGGATGATGGCCCAGCAGCAAAGACCAAACCGATTCATTGATTGTTCGGCGAGCCAACTGTAACCCTTCAGAAAAATGGTACCATGTTCCACTGCAAGCATGGCGCACGGCCGCGAAAGCAGCAAGTGGTGGTCAAACAGGTTTTTGGAAAAGCTGATGGCCGCCCTTCCAACCTCAATCATCACCTCAAACATGGAGCGGTGTGACGGGTCTCCCAAAGGTTGCCGAACAAGCTGGCCAAGTAGATCGACCAACCATTGGCACAGGATAAAAGTATCACTACCCTTAGTGTTGGCCCAAGGATACGTTTGGTAGTTTGGCCAATTCAGCAATCGCCTAGAAAAATGTCGGAGGGCCAATGTCTTTCCAAACGTGAGGCACCAAAGCTTGCAATGCCCAAAGGATCGCTGTAGTTGGACATCAGCTGAATTTCCTTCTGGAGGAGATGGTTCAATCTTGAAATACCCCCATTTGATGATGGTCACCAAAACAGAGCCGACATAGTGGCGAAAAACGCCAAGGCGAGTGATGTGGAAAATGTCACGCTTGTACAATTTTTCGAAGTGAACATTGTCAAATGGCAAAGCTGACAAAGGGGGTTCGACTTCAAACGGGCGACTTTGGTACAAGGTCGTTGCCCACAGGGGCGTTGCAGACACATCCTCGTATGGCAGGTTTGGTAGACCCGCGTGGCATTCCCAGCACATCATCAATGGTCGTTTTGTTCCTTTGGTCCCATGATGCCTGGTCAAGTTTCCAAGAGTAACATGCCATTTCATGTCACCCTTCATTCCAACCACAGCAAAAGTCCACACACGGGATTCAACCGTCACACCTTCGTAAAAAAGCTGACGGAATTCCAAAGCAATTTGTTTGACCACCAAGGCCATCAAGCCATCATGCTGCTTGTAAAGATGGCACGGCAAAACCCACAAAAGGAATTTGCTGAGATAGCTGTGTTCTTTCATGTTGTGTGTTGCGTACCCGATGTTGCCCTTCCGCTTCGAGGTCATGTCCCCACCAAGTCTTTGCTTGGTGCGGTCCTGGGGACAACACTTGCAGCAAGCAGTGTGGTGATGTTCAAGTCTTGCCTTCTTGACGGCGGTGTGAAGTCCAAATGGAGTCTCTGCAGTGAAAATTGCTGTATTCCCTCGGCGTTTTCCTTTGCCTTCATCACCGTAAAGGTACAAGGGGATAGTGTAGCTCAGTGCGTTTTCATCAGCATTGGCAAAAACAGTATGGTTAGGGTGCGATGTCTTAAAGACTTCCCACCAACCCTGCAACAAGTCCACACCATCATGTGCTGTCTTGAAGCCTCCCAGTAACAATTCTTTGTGGTTTTTCAAGATGTATGGAAACAATTTCAATGGCGAAATGTATGGCACTTCCACGGTGTTGCCCTTGTCAAATTCGAAACTCATTTCCGAAATGGGCACGTCCCACCGTAAACCAAGCCGCTCGACCATTCGACGGCTAGCCCTAGCAGCATTGGAAGCTCTTGTTTCAGGTTTTGTTTTCAAATTGCCAGAGTGAGCACTCAGGCCATAACCTGCCTCAATGGATGCCCCGTGGACAAACCGATCCACGGAGACTGCAGGAACCTCAGTGGCACCGGGGCTTGGAGAACAACCAGCCTAATTAGGACCTTGAGACTCCAACTGCATCAGCTAGAGCATGGGCAGCAGCTTCTGCTAGGGTTCCAGGAGATGATGTTTGACCTGGCATGGCATGACCTTGAAGCATCAAAAACCGTGAAGCCGGAATAGCTGATGCAATCATGGGAGCAGTTTACATTTTGGTACGGCTCTTTTTCAGCTTGTTCCCTATCGCGATTTGATCTCTCGATTAATTTGCCACAAGGTATGTTTCAAAAAAAACACACCACGTGCATTTGGACAGATTGCCCAAAAGATCCAAAAGGTGTACTTGACCACTGGCGTGGATCAGCCGGCTGAAGCCCTTTCCATTTGAACATGATAATAACAAGTGACTATAGCAACCACTACAAACAAGACAAACATAGCCTTAGCCACTTTACAAGTAAGATGATGGGTCAAACTTTTGGGCTTACATGTAATCACTTTTTCTTGGTCTTGGCACCCTTTTTGGGAGCCGCGCCAGCATCCTCCTTGGGTGGATTAGCGGCAGCCTTTGCTTTGGCTTTGGCCCCAGGCGCTCTCTTGTTCGGCCTTTTGCCCGGTCCTGTCTTCTTCGGCAGATATGGCCTGGACAGCTGCAAGCCGAAGGACGGGCTTAGATTCGGACATTGTTTGGACATGGAATGGACAAAATGATAACAATACCCCAGCCCAGCCTCATGCGACCTTCCAAGCTTACTGATTCCACAGCCCTTGGGCCGACATGTTTGGGATTGACCCTTGAACGTGATGGTTCGTGGCGTGGCATAGCAATTGAAAAGCCTGAGAAGAAGACAACTTCTGAGACTTGCCGTACAAATCCATCAACTGCTTTTCCTGCCTCAGTGTTGTTGGTTGCTGATGTTTTCATTATCACTGAACACTAGCTACGTCAAAACATTAGTGAATTGTTCCTTTTCTTGGTCACGATACAGCGACGTGAAGCCATCCACTACACCGTCAGTGTAGATCGTGTCAATTTCATTGCCTTTCCTCTCCAGCTTGTTCCTGAAGTGTTGGATCTTGCCTTTCATCCTGGGAGCGGCGCCAGGACGATGTGGTAAACCAAGGTGGTCAATCCCTGCTGGCTGTGGACAAGGCATGGGACCTAAGGGTTCTGCCTGGATTGTATCTCAGTCAAGGTGCCCAACGCATTGAACTTTTCCAAGTACTCATCCATTCTGGCGATTCTTTTTGTCAAACAAGTCCTCAGCCCAAGAAAAGCTCTGACAAACCAAACGCATTTGAAGGCAGCTCTCTAGCTACGCAAGTTGAATTTTCAAGGGAAGTTAGATAAGTTTCAAGATTAGACCCATGGTTACACCTGGAAATTTTATCCTGGATCATCATCTAAGTGTAGCCATCCAACAGGTAACCAAATGTTGAATTGAGTGTGGTATAATTCTGGAAAATTGAGCGGGAGAATCGACAAGCTGAGTTACATCATCTTGGTTGCGCTTGCTGATGCACATTCGTCTTCAACCAGTTCTGGCAAATGAGCTGCCTTGCGCAGTGCGGCTAGGTTGTCCTTCCCCTTATCTGGGTCAGGCTCCTCTTCCTCCGGCTCCTCTTTCTCGTTGCCATCACCTTCAATGATGAAGAATTACGAGCAAATCAGACCCATCAGAATGTAATACTTGTCAAATTGGATGGCGCTAACTCTGGGAAAAAACCTAATCGCACATGCTGGCCTTCATCAGCCTCCACTTTCACCCGGGGATCAGGCTGGCGATGTGGAAATGGAAAAGATGCAGAAGGACCGCAATCACCTGCGCCTGCCTTCCCTTTCTCCCGCCACTGTGTTCGGCGAGAGAAGGAAGACCGGGATAGCTGCCTACCACAGGAGATAGTAAAAGTAATTTCAGGGAACACAAAAGAATAAGGTTTTTGTACTGATTTAAGCTGAAGCAAGACCATCAAGCACCAGCATGGCATTATCAAAACACACCTTGCAAGAAGGTTTGAATACTTGGAGTTTTCTTGAGCCCTTATTCTTAGCGTGTGTTTTTGAGGAAGTCACTGTCAGGGGAGCAAGTAAAATGAGTGCTCATGAAGGTCAAATTGGGAGCCTCATAGTGCCAGTGATACTTGTTTCGACCCAATAGAGCGTCACCTGCTCGTATCTGTCGCGCCTGTAGTGGCACTGGTTTTCAGTTAAATGATGGCATGCACAACAACCAGCATTGGTCTTGAATAAGTTGCGGACCGGCACAGTTTCTTGGGGTCCTCCCTGCAATGCTTCACTATGGCGTTGATCCGTTTCCTTGCACCAGGGGCCGCTGCTGACTGAGAGGAGGCAAGGCTGGGGAAACAAGAAACATTGGGGGGGCAATCTGCTTTGAAGCACAAACCCAAGTAGAAAACATGCAGCTAGCTTGTACACAATTCTTTTTTATTTTTTGTTGGAAATTGTATTTAGTGGTGAGCCTGGAACATTCGTTTTGCTGTCTAGCCGCTCTGAAAGTTCCAATTTGTCCTTCATATCTTGTTTCGACACGAACTCACCTGTAATCTTCAATTCGTGCTCTTGAAGTTCTTGACGTAGCACTTCACATTCTTGTATGAATGTTTCCTTCGCAGCACAAAAAAATAGTATAAATGTTTATGGAAGGGGAACTATTATTTATGATTCTCTGCGGTCTCGGACTGCACACAGGATGTGATGTGGATTGTCAACAAAGAAGAACATATCATACCTCGTCAACGCTCCACAAAAGTCTCTCAAACTCAAAACAAAGAAACAACCAGTCGCAGAAGTTCGGTACCCATGAGCTTTTCTCATTTACACAGGGGGAGAGGGAATAGGGACACCTACATGATACATGTTCTGGATACTGGATAGTTAGCCTCCCATACAGTACAATGGACAAACTCTTTAACACAGAACATGATTGTTTGGCAACCATCTCCGGGTCGTAACCGCACATTTGAAAGATCTGGTCGATGTTTTTGCGGTTCTTAGCTGAGTTGAAGTCTGCAATGATGGCCTCGGACACCTTAAAGTTTCCATGCACATCAGGTTTCATGATCCTGCGGAGACGGCCGTTGATGGCCGACCTGGTAAGCCGAAGCTGTCCGGCCACAGGCCTTGGAGCCTTCACATCCTGGATGTCGGGGACCTCGTCATCTAAGTCAGGTTCTGGGCTATCAGGGAAGATTTGTTCATCGATGACATCAGAATCGTCATCACCTTTTTCATCATCATCCTCATCACCATCTGAGTCCAAGTCGATAACGGGGCGCTTCTCTGGAAACAATGTTCTTTTGACTGGATCAGGAGTATCATTGCGCGGAGTGGGCGAGTCACGAAGTGTATCGCCAAGATGATGATCATTGTCCTTACATGCTGCTAATTGAAAAGTCAACAAATACCTTCATCAAAAGCAACAACCAAGCCAAAACACATTTTCAAGATAATAAGCATGACAAATAGTTTTCAATCCAACCAAAACACCTTTGAGTTGCTCAGCGATTGGGATTTTTCCAGGGACCAATTCGAGGGCTGACGGTCTTGCATGGCTTCGCACTCTGTCAGTGCTCGGAGTCCTTTCGGCGGGGGCTCATCTGAGGCCTTCCCAACATCGCCAGGAGGGGTGGCGGCCGTTGGGCCTGGCAGCATTGCCTACAGTACAGGGGAAGGTGAAACAAAGTATGAGTCAAAAAGCTGAACACTGTGCAAAACAGTTTGCCAACAGGTGTGCCAGTGTGGCAGGAATCCCAGAGACGTTGCAATTAGTTATCATTAAGTCATAATTATTTAACATCCATGTTAAGTACTTGACTTTTGCATTCTCGGAGTTGTAAGCAGTTCTGATAAAAACCACTCCGTAAAAGAACCACTATGTAAAAGCCCAAAACAAAGACATAAATCAAACATGTCTTTGTCGGAATCTAGATGTAAGACAATGTGGTAAGTATCGCTGGCCTCAAGATGGGCAATTTGCCGTTCCAAGTCCTGGTCTGAGATTGAACTTAGAAGCCGGCCTCCCTGATCATGCAACACACGAGCACCATCCAAAAGAGTACTGGACGACGTTCCCTTGTCAAGGTCAGACCCCATACTGATCAGTGGTCCTTTTTCCCTTCCCACAAAAAAGGCTGCAGCATAGAAGATCGCATTCCAACATTGGACAATTGCTCATCAATGGTTCTTTCCGACTTGAAAGATGCAGTTTCCCAATGAATCATGCACACTAGCAACCAAAAGTAAATCATTATCATTGCTTGGATTGGGGGAAAAGAATAATGCCTTTCGGAACATAAATTCCTGGAAGCAATCAGGATGCTACCTACTGCAAAGCAAGTTCTGCAAAAGTAGATCGTCGAATTCAATTTCTCCAAAGCTCCAAGGGGTTCGACGTGTGAAGTTTAACGCTCCTTTTCTAACTACTATGTAGTCTAGCCCATCCTGGGCCGTGTGGAATTCACACAAGCCCGCTGACAAATTTAAAGCGGAAGGGTCACTTGGTTTTTAGGGGGAACAACCATGTTGAATGATGTTGAGCAATTACCCAAAATCCCTGTTCGGCAAAAATCGCAGTTTCGACGGCAAAAATCGTAGTTTGAACGGCAAAAATCGCAGTTTCAAAAAGGACCCTTCCAGCTAGATCATCTTAATTGCTGCTTTTAGCTTGGAAACCGACCTGATCAAGCAAGCCTATCCACACAATCCTTCACACTGTCTTTCCACTCTTCTGGTATGACCAGCAGTTTGGAATTAGCTATGTAGTTGATGGTGCTGGCCAGCTGAGCCTCCTCCCACTCACTCCAAGGGACCGCGCGGAAGTGATATCGCACCTTCTCAGGCTCGACGGTATCCTGAGCCAACCCAGCAGCAGGCCCGGTGAAAGGGGGGGCTGCTATGGAAGTTTGACTGTTGTGATCCCAAGTAAAAAACGCAAACAAGATTCTACGTCAAAGGGTGCCCACTTTTCATCGCGTTGCATTGCTGGTAGAAGATCAACTATGGCTTTGGCAAATCCAGGAGGATATATCCTGATGGCTAGGCATAAACAAATTCAAGTCACATCTAGCTAGATACAGCATCATCACAAGCTCTACATTGGCAATTCAATAAGGTGACTTGTTTTCTTGTGGCAAGCATCTGTGAGAGCTTTAAATCTTTTGTGCCAGCATATCGTGCTTTGCCTTGCCCATCTTTGTATCTACGGGTAGTGCTTGACTTTGGTCTAGCCTTGCTGGCCTTCAAAGACCCCAGATTCAGTTTGCCAACGTGCTTGGAGCTGGAGACTACCATGGTGTGCTTCGGGGATTTGTGTCCATGATGCATCATCCAAAAGTATACTCGGTATACCTCAGGGTGCAGAACAGCAAAAGCAGGCAACAACATTGATTGGGTTAGGTTCTACTGCCTTGCAATTGCACCTTTCATGATCTTACTCAATGGGTTTCCTTGCAAAAAAAAGTTTGAACTTATTTGCTGGGTTGGGTTCGCACGACCGTGGGGCCTCCATTTTCAGACCCCCGGCGGTCGCGCGAACCCAACCAAAAAAAGTTTAAAGTTTGGCCACTCACTGGGTAAGTGATTCAACAATCTCGTGCATCAAGAAACATGATGCATCGAAACCTCTAATGATTGAAACGGAGAGACATTGTTCTAGGTCCAGAAATTCAATCACCGCCAACCAACCATGAACTACCATTCAATGGTTCAAGCCAAGGTACACCAATCCCAAATTTTTTCAAGATACGAAAAAATTCTTTGACCCTTGGGAATTCCAAGATCGATGACCGCCCCGGGTTCTCCAGCAGCCAATCCGCTTCCACACTGGTCAGCAGAAGAATCAACAAGCATACCCTCCAGGGTTGAAGCCAGGGTGAAAACCATTGCTACATACATGGAACTGCCTTGAAACATTCATTCCCTCAATGAACAAAATAGTCACCTGGGACATGAGATGAGCACATCCACATGAAAGCTCACCATCACAAGTATCAACACGGCAAATTTCAACCCAACCATTGTCCTGCTTACCATTTTGTTGGCTGCAGCAACCGATCGGTGGAAAAATAATCCCTCTGGCAACAGCACTGTCCGACCACTGGTGGCTTGGTTGACTGCACTCCATGTGCTGCAAACAACTGCCAAACACGCCACCAGGAGGTTCCAAGCACCGCAGAGAGCGGTATAGATGGAAAGCCTGAGCAGAACGGATGAGGACAAACTCGGGTGGGGCCGGAGGAGTGTGCATGGACGATAGTCAAGTAAAGCATTGTGGGTTTCATGGGACTTTTCATCAATGACCAGATGAACTCATAGGCTACCATTTTCCGTTGAGGCTCAATTCGAGTTTGTTGGGGTCAACTATTTTTAAATCTAGCTGCGTCTATACTATGATTGGTGATGGGTGTGTGTGTGTGGTCCTGTGTCACCAACAAAACCAAAAGCGATAACGCAGGAAAGGAACACATACCCAGCATCTCCATTGAAATCCATGCTGCCCCGGGGTTTGCGGAAGCTATCAATGCGAGGATCTTTTGGTTGGGTGTACTGCACATCTAGCGCTCTGGATGGGTACCCACGGCGCATAGCCATTTTCGCAATTCGGCCTTTCCCTGCAAAATATTCTATCAGTTCCAGGCTCTCCAGGGCCACATCCTTTGGAAATTGGATCCACGAAGTCAACATCACGAGCAGAACGAAGTCCTGGGTGGAAGAAACCCATCAACTTGATGGACATACGGAAGGAATTATACTCCACAAGCTATTGTTCAGATGGTTGATGGTTGCAGCCAAAACATAATTCTACCCAAGCATCCTTTGGGGCTCCAAATGTCAGCAATCGTGCGACTATCAAATTCAGTCGCTTCGGGTCCATTGCTACTGAAAAAGGGTGGTCTAAAAGGAAGTGGCCACCGATGAATCTGAAGGATTTGGAAATGGCTGCGAACGAAATGCTATTCAAAAGTAAGGATTGCAACTTGGGAAAAACTCGGCAAGCCATGGAGACCCTGAGTCACAAACAAGCAAGGGAGACCCTGAGTCACACCTCCACTTGGCTGACCACGGATTCGGAGGCAATGTGGGATAGTTTTCCGCCTCCACAGGGAGGCGGCATAGATAAACCGAAACATCTAATCACTGACCTGAGAGAAATACAAAGATAGATTCATGATCATTCATACCATTGTATTGTTTGAATTTTTTCGCCAGCTGATCTCACCAAAAAAACATTACAATTTGAAACGTGGGTCCTTTGTAGAATAAACTGGTGGGTCACCGCTCTAAGTTAACATCTTACGCACCAAGGCATGATGTGCTGGGCTTATACCGAGCAAACATGTTCTTGATTGAAAATCATTGATCCGGGTCAAATCCCATGACTTAGACTTTGATAAGTTGAAGCTTTTGAACAAAAGCAGAATTGATTTTAGCATCAAACCATTCTCTGACAAGTGCCATCCTGCCTTGTCATGCTCGTTGCTGCGCTCAAGAATGACCTTGGAGCGGCGCAGCTCAACTGGAAAACATGTTGTGCCATTTGCGCATGCTTGGGTTTGGGAAAGTGGGTGGGTAAGAGCGCACATATTTCGCGGTTGCCTCAGGTCACACAGACACTGCTATTGAACGCACAGGTTGACATCTCCCGTGCCCGTGTTCATGTTGAACGCATCAGGATTAGAGCTTGTGATTTGACAAGCAAGATTGACCCACAAAAATCTAAATGGCTCAAAAGGTCTGAAGTCCCCAGGTTCAATCCAGACCAGGGAAGCCATCTATGTACCCAAGCAGGCTACTTCCACCTGCTCTAGCCCTCAACCGCGCCATCAGTTCCCAAGTGTGAGCCACCAGGCGTAGCATTGACAGATCCTCAAGCAGGATTGGTTGAAGAAAGGGATTATAATTATCCCAGAAAAATTAGCAAAATAATCCTTCAAAGTAGCAAACAAACCTCACATAAAAGACGAAAACAAGTACCAACAAAATCAAATGTCGAAGGTATTCCACGGACACTCGCATGGCTGCATGCTTGAAACTTGCGTAGGTGTCGCATGCCTTGAACTCGGTATTGTTCATGCACTGCTTCCAGAAAGGATCCTTCATGGGGTGGCACTTGGAAATCAATTATCACCATGAACTCGTTTATTGAACCCACCTGGTGTGAGGGGACGGGGTCTTGATCCAAACAGACATGAAAAAATGAACGCACCATGAGCAATTAGCTACAAAACCAAATGCTTGATCCAAAGGCCAATCCTGATGAGAAGACTGCTTGGTCACCTTGGCCTTGATCTCTTCCTCAAACACGTCGCGGATTGCCGTCCACCGGTTGGCGGAAAGGCTATCCTTTTCGCCTGGCGCTGGGCGACGGGCGAAGCTCGGCACTTCAGCACGCTCACGCTTCCGCTTGGGCGCTGGAACCGGCGCATCAGGCGTCTCATCCTTGGCTTTCTCTGGACACTTCCTCGTTGGTGTTTTCGTCTCTGACTCAGCCACCTCAGAGGAAGGGAGAGTCTCAACCTTCTCAGCACCTGTAGGCTCACCAGCTTCAGGTTCGACAGCTTGGGACTTGCGCGTTCTGGACGCACGAGCCTTGGCCTTCGCTTTGCCCTGGGCTTTTGCCTTGGCTTTCGCCTTGGCTTTTGCCTTGGCTTTCGCCTTGGCTTTTGCCTTGGCTTTTGCCTTGGCTTTCGCCTCGGCTTTAGCCCTGGGCATCTCATCATGGTTGGCCTCATCATCATCGCAATCGTTCTCCACGTCCGCCTTCGCCCCAAGCTGGTCCCTCCGTGACACCAGAGGCACCTGCCACTGCACCACCCAACTTGTCAGCTTAAACTACTTTGAAATCAGAAACTTTGGAAACAACAAAGCTACTACAAGACTGAACCACTTACAGCCCACTAATGATTGTTTTCCACACCTGGACAAATTCTTGGAAAAAAGGCTCGCCAATTTTGCCACCTTACATTTTATTTTTGGGCCATTGTAACATGTTTATTTGAACGGAAAATGAAAATGCTAAGTTGGGCTAGTGGGCTGGATCTTCTAGAAGATCTGGCTTCTTGCAATCAGACTTGGCATCGGTAGCATTGGCGGTCTGACATGTTGGGGAAGAAAGCTCAGACGAATGGTCCACATCCTCCTCACGAAGCCAGAAACGGAGATCAAAATCTGAATGCTGGCAATCTTCAAAAGCCACACCAACAACGGCCGCTGAGCAAGCTCCATGCGTGCTTGGCTCCACTGGATGGTTTTCCGCCACATGCTCCAAAGGCTCCGCATGTGCGTCAAGAGCAAGTGTGTCTTGAACGTCGGGAGGACCTGGTGTTCAACAAAAAGGAAATACAGGAAGGACATTCCTCAAACAATGGTCAATACAACCATGTTTCGATTGTCCTCTTTGGCCTCAAGCCTCCAATGGTTGTAACATGCTGCAACTTAGTTGGAATTGAACATAACAGAAAATACACATGATCATGTATGATATACAACAGTCTAAAAAATGATGGTAAAACATGTGGATTACTGGGAGTCCTCCACAGGCCGCTGCAGCAGAAGAGTTTGCCTTTCGCTGTGCCAATTCTCGCCTGGTCATGTTGAGTGATGGTGTTTTTAAAGTGCAGCAACAAAAACAACCAGTAGAACCACGGCCAACCAAAAACATCACCCAGCTCCCGCTCCTCATTGCAGCAAGGAGCTTCAGCTTCTCGATCGCGGCTTGATCAGGCTCGGAATGTTTGGGGGCTGCACTAGCCATGATGCTACTAGTGGGAGCAGACTCAACACTATCCTTTTCAATGCCTGCTTGCGGCTGCAGACATGAAAGTGCCTGGTTCAGCCCCGTGTCATCAGCATCATCACCGTCATCACCCGTAGCATCAACATCATGAACTCTTGTAAGCTGACCATTACTTTGGACAATGTTCTCCAAATAAGGGTCCACTGCTACTGGTTCATGTTCAAGTGAACCCCTACCATCAGCCCCATTTGGGTCGCCATCTTCAATCGCAAGAATCTCTGGGCGACCATCTTCAATGGCAAGAGTAGCAGGATCAGATGATGGCGCAAAGTCCATTTCCAAAGCTTTCCCCCAAGTTGCATCCAGGATGTCCCAAAATCCTTGCAAATGTGGATCCTGGTTCGGGTTTGAAGAAAACAAGTGCGTGAAGAACCCTGGAACAATTTCCAAACGGTCGGGGAGTCACCCACAACAAATGAAAACTGAGAAAAACCTGTCAACTAATGTTGGGAAAGGGTCTCTAGGTCCATCAGTGACTGACCATCGTTGCACACCATATTGGAAAAGCTTGCGGATCCCCCATGTGTCTTGGTCCAATTTGCAGATGTCATCGGGAAGCTGCATCAATTTTCGAAGCGCACCCACCTAGCAGGGATTTTACCTATACGAGTTCATCAGGACCAGCATTTCAAAAACATGATGTTATTCTGGTACATTATTTGTTTGAAAATGATTGGAACACGTACCAAACACATTTAGTCAAACTGCGGTACCTCTTTCCTCAAAAGAGGGATAGGCAAGATTTGGGGCGTCTCCACTTCGTGGCACCAATAGTCAGCTGTAATCTCAAGCAGTCGAACATTAAGAAGCATGTTCTTCATGTATGGTTGGCACGCCAAGCTTGGAGATGCCCATGCCGTAAGCTGCCCAAAGGATCTCATGTTTTCCCTAATCCGTGGATCAGCTTCGAGCATCTTCGAGAAGCGCATGGCGTCCCAAACCGTACAGATCGATACCCCACACTTGGTTGGCTTGAGCGTGAAGGCCTATAAAAGAAAACCATTGCGAACATGTGTGAGACTAATGATTCAGGAATCATATCTAGGTTTTGGAAACACCCTTCACTGAGTTGCTGGGATCCCAGGCCATGGAATAAAACTCTGGCTGCTTCTCCAAGTTGGCCACGCAGAGCCTGTCAGTGACAAAAGCTGATTGTAGCGCCGTTTTTGTTTAAGTAGTTTACTTTTGTTTTCAGATTTTAAACAGGCCCAAAAATTCCCAGGGCAATACCAAGAGATGTGGGTACCATGAAGAAAAGGAGTGTCGCGCACAAGATTCCCGCCTTAGAACGGTCTTGGGTGGCAAGCGCTGCCATGCATGGTACCTGCTGCTGCAGGTATTGGAAGCTGCTGGCTTCAGTGCTGAGATGAATTTCATTCAGCGCTGCCATGAAGAAAAAAGATGGGGGCACCGGATGAGGAACTCAAAGGAGGTCTTCAGGGCACACCAGGTAGGCTGAAACTTGAGCAGGTGACATCACTGGCCCAAGGGAGGTTGAGAAGGGATCAGCAAGCTGGTAAAACCCCTAGTTATGAAGAATCGCAGTTTGGGAAGAAAATCGCAGTCTCAACAAAAAACCATGTTTTTTGTGAAACATCAAAATTTTTGCACCCTTGGAAGGTGCAGGTATAAATGCAAACTGCCATATGTCCGCAGCCTTTGCAGCTTGTTTGGTCCAAACCGCGTGTAGCATCCTCGTCATGCCAAGGCACTTGCCGTAGAGTGGCGCAGACCCAGTGATCCTGAGATGCGTTGGAGGGGCCCATGATTGGGTAACTTCCATCGAAAGTGGCAGGTGTTGAAATTCACGGTAAAACAAGAATAGGTGTGAATGAGATTGGTGAAATCATGAAAAAACGCCGTGCCTGCAAATTTGAAGGAGGCCAAGTCAGAGAAAGACATCAATTTCTGGCGTCATCTCATGTAAGAGAACTACTTAAGATACACTACCATCAAGTTGCGAAATGCGTATGAGGACCCAAATCAAGTGTTATGCAACGGTCGCCTTCTGACAAACAGAGTGGCAGCCGAGAATCCACAATTCACAAATGGTTTACCCAGTGAAAGCTGGTGATGCTTGACTCCCAGGTTAGCCTCCCAAATGCTAATGTCGTGGTTAACAGTGGGTTCGCAACAACATTGACCGCTCCTTGTGGGGATGTCAGCCCTACCCTTATGGGGATGGATATTATGAAGGTAACTGGAAGGGTAGGGCCTTGACTACTTCTTGTGATGACGGCTGCGCCAGGCGGTTAAGAGATTGCACCTGAAGAAGCATGCACCGTGGCGACCAGGGGATCTCCAACGCCGGTTTGTCCATGTTTCATTAGTGCCCCAAATATGTTGGAAATGGTTAGTTCGCACCAACTCCATTCAATGACAGTACCCAATCCATCAAAATCCCAGGTTGCTCAGACCCAGCGTCTGCCGGTAGCCTGCAATGAGACGATCGACCTTGCCCAGGACAAAATAATAATCGATGGCTTCACCATACTGAGATTCAAGGGTTGTAACGCCACCATCATAGCCAGGCCCTTGCACGTAGAGACCAGCACCAGGAATGTCAAAGCTGAAAGTGATGATGTACTGCTCTCTTGCCTCGCTGCGCCGCCGTGACCATTAGCCGAGGCTCTGACACGTGGGTGTTATGCAACAGTTTGAAGTAACATGAAACAACTCACTGAAAGCACAAACTGCAAAAGCGCTTGGAAGCCACTGTGGCGATTTGCTTCCTCGAAGAGTCATCCAACATGCACTGAGAACGTTCCATTCCCAAGACACCGAGTTGGAGCTTTTAGAAACACAACGATGGAACCATGAGATGGGGTTGTGATTTTCTTGGGTCCCAAGTCTGAATGAAGATCCTTTCGGACACGACTATCTCACCTGCCTCTATTTGTTGGAAGTGTTTCAATTTCACCATAAGGATCACAAGCTAGACATGATGTAACTGTAACAATGTCGAAATTCGCAAGCTATACATGATGTCCATAATGTAGCTGCATGTATGTAACCACTAGGTTCTGTAGCAGTGTTAGTATCCTGGATGTATCCTTCTCATCACCTTCCCAGCTGCACCTTGCAATCTGCGAGGCGGCCGGTGATGGATGAGGGATGGTTGTTCTGATCCCTCGTCCATCGAACTATCGTCAGCGTCTGGTTGTCCTCAGCCACCACGGTCGTTCGGCTTCCGCATACATAATCTCCCAGCAGCAATTTAGGCCGTCCAAACCGTAAATCGCCGTACCCTGGCTAACACTCCATGAAATATCAACCTAGTCGAATAAATGCCTGTCAGCTCTCGAGATGTTCACTTACCGGTTTGTTGCATGTTGGATACCCATCCCATCCCATCCCCATATCAATTTCACAAGCCATAATAATCTAAGATAATCTAAGTATATCTAAGTGCTACTGCTATGATTGAACATGGCATCTGATTGCTTGCCCTTGTGCAATCAGAATTGGCGTGTCACTCCGGGGCACTCCCACGCGCATGGCTGTGATGATCGTCTCACGACCTCCGCCAAAAGATGGCACTTGCGCATCATCCATCAGCCTGCGCAGCTTTGATGAAACCATTGGCAGGTGCGGCTTGGAATCACCAAATGGGCGGTTCTCAAAATAGGGCGACCCCCAAATGATCAAATAGAGTAGTAAACCAGCCTTTTTTGGGGTCCCCTATTTAAGAAACAACCAAATGGTTGACAAATGATTGTTGGACAATTCAACCACAAACAAGCTACCAATCGATCTGGTTTAAGCGTCAAACGTGACCTGAAAATGCCACCTCGTGGCAAGTATTGGTTCTTGTTGAACCACTAAACCACAATCAACCATGGACAACTAGTGTTTAAACAAATAGGGAAACTGGAGGAACTTAAGCAACTGGCCCAACCGCAAATCAGGCAACGTCCAACACGTAGTTGACATGTGCTCGCTCTGCTCCAAGTACTGTACTCACTGCTTCTGATGTTCATGGATGTTGGTGGGTTCATCACTTGATGCTGGCAATTGACACTGACAGTAGTATCCAACGGCATGTTTTGCCTCCATTGTACTTCTTCCAGCTTAATTTCCGCTGATGATTGTTTATAGTGATGACATCCACCAGCTCGCCAAGATACCTTCCAACATGGAAGTAGTAGTCTCCATCCTCAGCAGCTTGAAAGTTAACTTCTCCACTTTGTCCTTTTCCATCAATGGGCTTGACCTTACGCAAGCAGGGCAACGTCCACACTTTGGTATTGGCTCCCCAAAGTGCTCCGGAGACTAGGTTGACTAGGCAGGTGACATGACTCAAATGATCTCTTTTTACGCACCTTTTCTCCGCTTGGCAGTCTGTGGAAGAGACCTCTTCGAGGATTCCAGAAAAATGGGACTTGTGACACTGCAAAAGGGTCTAAGAGCGCTGTGGGTCAAATCATTGATGGTTAATGTTGATGGTTAATATTGACCCATAGCCATATGTCTAATTAATCAAAACGTCTCTCGCACCGGGGCAACGGTTGTTGCTCTACTTCCTCTCCGGATGGAATTGTTCAATCTTGCCATCTCCTCACAAAGCTGCTTGATAGCTCGCCGAGTCAACTTGTTTTCAAAACTCATCTTGGCCAACTGCAAGCTCTTTGCCGGACCATGCAATTGCATACCTGGTTGATGGTTGAACAACCCCTATGAAAAGTATTCGTCAACCAACGAGTTGTTTATAATTGATGGGGAAAATAAAAGTATGTTTAAAACCACCAGCCAGATACATCCTGAAACGAACTCTTCCAAATCGATCCGTCCATTCTTATCAGAATCCAGTAGCATGCAAAGGGTCCAAATATCATCCGTAGAAATGCCCATGGCTTCCATAAAGCTGGCAAGTTCTCCGCTGGAAACCGCTTCCTCCACGTCCTGGAAACTCACCTCGTTGCTCGATTCACCTGAAGATGTTAGAACCCCAACCGGGAAAATAGGTTTGGTAATCAACAAACCATCCACAATACAAAGGCCACGGTCAAAGTAGAAAAACCTATTTCAAAAACAAAGCCACCAACCATACTTGTTGTTATAACTGTTATAACCGTTGTTGGTTTCTCTCCCCTATATATGATGAATGGCTATCATCGCCTATTCGAAAGAATGATCAAACCCACCAGCCAGTCACTGTCAATTTCTCGGAAGACGCTGCGCAATGCATCTACCTGCGCATCCTTTGAATTCACTTGCTTGATGGTGGCCACCTCTTTGTCGGCATGAGCAGATTCAATTGCAACATTGCAGAACACACCTGGTTGGTGGCTGAACTACAGCAACAAAAATAGCAAACCAACTGACTATCCCAAATACAGGAGAACATAAAAGATCATAAAAGAAAGTTCAAAACCACCGACTAGACACCTGTTACCACGTTCAAAATCGCTAGAACTGCAACCGCGATGTAAGCAATCAGGAACATCACCGCCAAAGTGGACACCTGGCGAAGCGGTCGCATGGCCTCTTCCCAGCTGATGCCGTTGGTAATGGTCATGAACAATGTCAGCATGCTCTCTGGCACTGATCCAAAGTATTTCTCCACCGACTGCTGGCATGCAAGGCCAATGGTCGAATTGCTCGAATCGATAAATCTGCAGTTGTCTGCCACCAACTGAGTTAGCACAATTGAAAAGAAGTAGAAAATCATCACCAACAAGGCTAAGGTCCAGAAAAGTGAGCCCAAAGTGCTAATCACGGAAAGTGCCAGGGTCCTAAAGGCTGTGATGTACCGAAACATGCGCAGCACTCGAAGCCCACGAACTGCACGAATGATACGAATGGCCCTCACTAAGCTGAGCTGACGAGTGTCCAGCGTGGATGAAAGCATCTCTAGTACAAGGTCAAGGACCGAAAGGAATACGATGCAGAAGTCCAAAATGTTCCAAGAGGCATCTTTGGAGCACCAAAAGTTCCGACATCCAAAGGCAATGAATTTCAAAGCCATCTCCACAACGAAGACTGCCACAATGATGACATTTGCTGTGTGAAACCAGCCTGGCACCTTTTTGCTCACATCCAGTGACGCATACAGGTCCACCTCAACTCCAAGGAGAACTACGCTCAGGAGGATCAGTAGTGTGATGGTCATAGTGAAAATCCGAGAAGATACAATCGTCTGGAGGAATGACTGGATCCAGTGTTCCGAGCTTTGACGAACCTGATTTTGCCGGCTAGCACGTGCTTTGATGGATTGCATTCGTGCCTTGGCTTTCAATTGGAAAATGCTGGCCTCGACAAACGAGCCTCGTCCCCCGCTTCCAGGATTGTCAAAAGTCACCCCGATGCTACCCCTTCTGCCATGAACCATTTCCTGATTTTCCTGGTCATCTTCTGAAGGCGAATGTGCCACGGAATGCTCATGTTCCTCAACGGGCAAGTCCATCTGCGCATAGGAGCCCTGCAAATTCTCGAGAATCTCGGTTTGATGGGCTAGCTGCTGGCTAAGGAATTCACGAAGCTCGCGGATGTCCTTTTGAATGTCTACCATTTGAAGCTGGCTATCACCGAGAGATTCATTCTCGTCCATGCCCATAGGCAAAGAGCTGCAAGGAAAAGGGGGGCTGGACTGTTTCGGTCCTTCGATCGTCTCAACTTCTTGAGCCAAATAGCAATTCTCTGGGTTTTATTTTGACGTCCCAATTATTGGTACACCCTTCAGATTTGGAAAATCGCAAGTGAAGCAAAGCCCCAAAAAGACTTGACTCCCATCCACTGGAAGTTTCATGACTGGTCCCTGAGAGTCCCCAAAACGCCTAACAACTGTAGGATACTTTGGACATAGCGAATTCTGCCACTCCCAAGTTGGCACGGTCCACACCCATTGCATCTCTGGCCATCCAAGCTACCAAGGCATCCTGCTTCTCAGGTGGGTTCAGGTAGGTCCAGGCATAGTTGTCCCACAACAAGCCATAGTTTTCAGAGGAAACAAAGAAAGGCACCACTGCTTCCAGGTTGAACTGGATCATGGACAGCGGGGCCTCAGAACTCGCAAGTGGCCTGTTGAACAGAAATGGGCTGATTCTATGTGGTATCTGGTGGAGAGTTTCCAGTATCACTTTCCAAGTGGCTGTTTCAGGAATGTGACTCTACAACCGGTATGTGATAATCCTAGCCTGACGGGGCAACGTCTAGGTTCGAGAGCGGATTGCTGTTCAAGGTGCGTTTTTGTAGTTGACGAGGCCATTCTGGTAGGAGCCGCCTCCATAGAACGCCTCATCATTCAACATCATGAATCATTCAGGGTAACCGGGGCAACCGGCCCCACATGAATGAAGTCTTGCACAGCCTCCCCTTCCTCGGCATGGTACTGCCCCCAAATCTCGCTTGGGTACCGCCAAAATCATGCCATACCGTTAGCATTCCATGGTTCCATATCCGCATCCTTCTTCCGCCCTCCAGTTCCAGCCTCAGAAGGGTTGCTTGACTGCCAGGATTGGCGAATTTTGTACGACTTTTTCCCCATATCTTCAGTCGCGGTGAAGCTATGCCCCGCATCCATCAGAATGAGCTGCTTTCGCCTCGGTCGCAGCGGAACGCCTTGTGGCAAGCCTCATGATGGCTTGTATGTACTGATCTTGGTAGGTATGTAACTAGCATCTATTCACTTGTCCATGTGCCTAGCAACTTGTGGATATTTCTCAGTTGGTTCCTACAGGTGTAAGGCCTTGATTGCGAGGAAAGTGCTTTTGGCAAAAGACGTGGAACCGGAGCGAAGTCTGAAACAAAACTAATCACCAAACTTCCTTGGCTTGAACCTGGTGATCTGACGTGGGTTTATCATGGTTTGTTCATATATATGTTCGCGCCTCAAACTTGGTAACTTCCATGGCGTTCCCGCACTCCACATATGCATTTTCATTTCTGGGGTAGTTTAGGGGTGCGCCCGTGGCTGTTGATATACCATGCTGACAAGCACAACCTGGCCGGCCCAGTAACTCTGGAGATTCGAAAGTGCCCCACTCAGTGGCTTTGGAGAAGGTAAAGGACACATCTGAAGTGGTCACCTGGATGTCCTGCGTCAACATGATTCAACTCCAAAAAGTACCAACATATGCCCACATACTCAGCAAATAGGTGAGAAATGGGGAGCAATGGTGAGAATTCTCCATAATCCTCCGGGATGGAAAGAGAAGAAGTATATACCGTATTTGAAACCACCAAGCGACCCAAGCTACTAGGCCTGACATGACAAGAGATCTGTGATGAGGATGCCTCCCACGGAATCATTGAGGGTGTCATGATTAAACTGTGTTGAACCGGTTCGGTCGAGGAGGTAGCGTCAAAGCAACTGAACGAAATGGATTTGACCAACTTGGTTTCTGAACTCCTCTTCTGAGAAGTGATGCGGAACAACCATGCAGGGTTTATTCGCCTACCACCACCGAAAGGGGAGATTGCCCTGCAGGGCAAGCATGTGGACGAAGTAAGAAAACAAACTGACAAACAACATTTCGGGAACATCACGGCAAGCACAAAACAAATTATCACCGCAGCATGAAAAACACATCAAACTTTGAACTGTTGAGAGTGAAATACATCAGGACATTACAAGATATATGCGGTGCGTGTGGGAGGAGAAAACACATCTGACATAGCATGAACGATGACGCGGGCCATGCTGCACATGTGGGCATCTCTGAGTTGCCAGGATCATGGGGCCTGGGCAGCTGCACCAAAAGCAACAACATGCTGCGGGTATTACCAGATACTCTCTGATATTGGAGACTGATGGCCAAGAAGAATGGAAGGTCAGCATATTATTCTGGAACTTTCTGTAACGCTTGAATTGGGCTACGCTTCAACCAGGGGTGGAAATACAATTGGGCACGGCTAAACTGACCACATCTTCCAGCCCAGGCCACCGCCAAACAAAACCCGACAAAAAACCAGACCACCACCAACCAAACACCAACAAAAAACCCTAACAAAAACCCGATCTCAAGGGTTCCAACAAACTATGTTTCTGAAAGAACCGAACCAATACTATGTCAGTTTAAATTCTTGGAGTCCACTGACCATTTTGTACATCTCGATGACTAAATTATCTTGTCCACTCTTGTCCAGCATATGTTGGGGCATGGCCATCAAACAAACTGCCATTTGTTCAAGGTGCTATAGGCTGAGGAGCCAAACTGGCAATGGCCAATCCACATGACAGCCATCCAATAAAAACTTGAGAAGTACCAAGGAGTCAACATTCACTGAAGCATTGCACAGAGTTTGCCTGCCGAGATTGCCAAACGTACAATGCATGAAGCATGATCACCGTGATAGTCGATGACCAAAAGCTACCTGATATCCCGGAAGGTGATAAGCAACAAATGACCGTGAAACACAATGACACCTCAGCAGCCAAGTGCAGCACATCCTGTCCATAGCCCACTGCTCCTGCACAGAGTGGTGCACCTCATAGTGGGCCTCTGGCCAATCTGATCTGGCCACCAGACTAATTCTTCCCTTGGCCTTTGCTTCCTGGCTTGGCCACCTCAAATCAACACTGGTGTCTGACTGGTTTCCAGCGATGCAACATCGAACCCAAGACCAGTCACTTCGGCTCTGTGTAGGATGCTGTAGGCAATGCTATCTGGACGCTTTTGAATCTACCTAGTGCTGGAGCATCATCTATAGGAATGATGGCAGCCATCCAGCCCATACCACCCCATGCCGAAAAGCCAACAACCATGCGAGGGAAAAGGACAGCAAATGTTTGATTAGAACCGAAACATGTGCGACCATTCGCCCTCCATGGCCAAGCCAAGCACCGTCATCATCATCATCATCATCATCATCATCATCATCATCATCATCATCATCATCATCATCATCATCATCATCATCATCATC
>VSDK01026647.1:400079-422708 GCA_009767595.1 Symbiodinium kawagutii
ATCGTCATCGTCATCGTCATCGTCATCGTCATCGTCATCGTCATCGTCATCGTCATCGTCATCGTCATCGTCATCGTCATCGTCATCGTCATCGTCATCGTCATCGTCATCGTCATCGTCATCGTCATCATCAGCAGCGGCATCATATTCATCATGAAAGTTGACAACAACATATTCCCAGTCACGGTCAACGCCACCATTACTTCCAACCTCGTCATTGCTGCCCTGATCACCAATCCATCATCCTCAACAAAAAATTCCAAGTTGTTTATACATATGCACACTCGCACACGCATACGTGCACACACACACACATGGGTTCATATGGGCAAACCGTGGCGCTAAGTTGTGTGTAGCAGTGTTTCTGCACTTTTGTCAGCGAGAACCGCCAACGCCCAGCATTTTCAGATAATTGGCAACCTGCTAGAATCGCCTAAATACGCGGTATGTGATGCCCATGCTACTTTTGTAGCATGCTGTTCCCTTTTTACCCACATACACTTCAATAACCTATAAACACATGCTAAGATTTTGCCACCTGTTGGTGCCATTCGGTGCCCGTGATCCTGCCACGACACTTTGTGAGCCGCAAGATGTTGGAGCTGCAAACTCGTAGCTCCGTCAGTTCATTAAGATACACCACTGACTCAGCAGCCAGAAGCCATGGTCCAAGGCAAAGCAACCAGGTGGATACCATGGTCCACATCGGTGGTCCCTGAGGATTTGAGCCTCTTGCTGCAACTTGAGCATGTGGCCAAAATTCAGTGAAGAGACGACACCGCCAAATTCCTGTCTCTGTCTCTCTCTCCATCGCCGTCTCAAGGAATTTGGCTAGGCTAAAGGCGAGTGCCAAAATCTTATAGCCAAGAGAGTTCAGTAGATTTTTTGTCCACTTCACTGACCTCAATAGGTGATTGGCTGCCTTTGACTGTGTTTCCACTGAGTGCAAGTTATGGCCAAAGGAATGATCTACCAAGCAAGCTCCCAAAAATTATCCAAAAACATATTCAAATCATGTCCAATGCGGCACATGGCATCAAATCCTCACGCCGAAAAAAATGTGGGTCTTTCAAACAAAGAGCATGATTTCCGCCCACGTGCTGCTCAAAATGCTTAACAAATAGCACCCTGGACCACGGCTCCTTCCACCAGTTGACTGCCAAGTGCAGCAGTTGGTGGGTTCAAGGGTTGTGGAAACACATGTCAGCGACTCAAATGGAGCAAGAAACACAACAACAACAACAACAACAACAACAACAACAACAACAACAACAACGACAAGGACAACGACAACAGAAACAGCAACAGCAACAGCGACAACGACAACAACAACAAATCAGTGGTGCTTACCCTTCCATTCTGATGATTTTGAAACTTGCTCTTCCACTGTGGCTCCAAACTTTAAGCCGTGCCATCAGGAAGTCAATGCTCTGCCTCGTGGCTGCTGGCAGTGGCGCATTTGGAATGGCGGGTTGGCGCCTAGCCAATTGTAGCCTACACGGAACAACAAGTTTAGCACGAAGAACTGGCTGCTGCTTGGTCAAACTATGCTGCATGGTTACACTAGACCACTCACTACTATAGATGTGTCGACTCGGTGTTCGTTGCCAATTGTTGCGTGTCCATGTCATGCTATTTGTCAGAAACGCAGCCTTGTGGTAAGTGAAGGGTTTGACCATCTTCGCCACATCAACCATGGAAGGGTGACTCGCGACCTAACATTTCCCCTAGGCAGGTTGCAGCCCAACCAAGCAACTTCAGGGCGCCTGGCTACAAAACCGTGGCGATATGTCATGACATGTTGGCTGGACCAGGCACCGGACTAGAAACAGCTGGAACCAGCTTGGCACTGGCCGAGCCATGAGCTCATTGGTACTCTGTGATTTCGACCATTTACACAGAGCTAAGCCGAGCCCCTAAGGATTGGTGACCCCCCCCGGGATAGTCTATCAGTATGCTTCCATGGTCGTCCATGGGTTTCCCAAAATACGCTCATTCAAAAGGATCTTGCCCACACCCACCCTGGTCCGAACGTAAGGAGTCGAATTTAACACCCTGCTCAAACCACCAAACCGCTACTATTGCTTGTCATCGATGATGAATCTACATGGTTCGTTGGTTGTGACATGTTGTGACGTTTTCGTGTCATGAATCATTACATACCATGAATACTACAGTAACCGTTGCGAATCATGTATCCCATGTAGGTGGCTCGTCCACACGTGGCCAACGATCGTTGTTCCCAGGAACTGTGGCATCAAAGTCTGCTTCTTCCATCGATCAGCACCTCCCAGCGCGTCCATGGCGATCTGCCTGGAGATCATGGTGAAACCTCATGGGACCCTGGTCACTCACAGGGGGAAACCCGTCATTTCAAAGAAACCCATGGAGGGGTTCGTGTATGTTGGGTTCATGAATATCCCCTTAGAACCAACGTATTGGTTTTTACCTGGAGTATCCTGGTGTTCATGGCCAGTCCAGTGAAAAAAAGAACCTCGCCCTGGCCACCCAAGATACACTACACCAAAAGGGTGAGCACAACAAAATTTCAAACAACCACATCCATCTCTCTTTCCATCGCCAACATCCATCATCCATGGATATCCCTAGTGACTTGGACACGAAAATCCATCAGCAACACTATGACCACCGGTCTTCTCGGCCATTTTAGGTACGGCTTAACAAACTTTGCAATCTCAACTTGCATCGACGCAACGCCGGGAAACCTGGGAAGTTTGGGCCATCACCTCGGCAAATATATAAAAGGTAAGCATGGCTCGTGTCGTCAATAGTAGCGATCCGATGTCATCAGGAAGCTGGGTTGGCCGAAGTGTTTCCATTAACAGTGCTGTACGGTTTGCTTTTTATATTCTTCCAGGTATGGTACCTGACAATTCTGGCAACACAAACTAAGCCGTCCTTCTCATTTCATCCTTTTGGTTCCTATGCCCAGCTACACTCATCCATTTAGATTTTCCATACATCTGAGACGATTCAATTAGACATGTTTTTTTTCGGGGCGGATATCTACACGCAAAAGCATACATGCTCTCACGCACGCATACATATGCATGTACAAACAAACGATAGAAGCATCACCTGAAGTCAAACACCTGTATACACACAATAACAAACCAATATAATTACAGCCGAACAAGAGATGTGCCATGTGAATGTGCAGCGCATAAATCTGAATGTGTTCCCTTGGATTCTTCGCGGCAGCGCGCAGACGCGCACCCATAGAGCTGCAAGGTCTCCTTGAACTCCTGGGAGATGATCAGAGCAAAGGACACAGCCGGTGGCGGTTTCAACAAAACCATGGTTGATGAAAACCATAGGTTTGCCTCAATAAATAGCATGTTTGTTTCCCAAGGCTTCCAAGCCCCAAACTGGAGGCAAGATCTACGGGATAAAGGTTTCAATAAAAATTTTCTAAGCCAGTTAGATTTCAATGAAGAGTTCTCTTGAAAAACAATGGACATCTGCCAAAAACACCATTGGGTGTACCGTGGTCGATGGCCAGCACATCCTGGAAAACCAACGAACATTTATGCTAACACATCTGGAAGATTGATGTCCACACCAGGCAAGTTAGAGCCAAGTCCCACCGATCATGGGTAGTGACTAGTGGTCAGGCGAGCCGAAATGCAATCACTACACCCTCCCTTAGTCACATCTAAATCAACGGCAAACTTCAGCTGGGCAAGTTGCTTAACCCGCTCCCTGATAGCCTCACCCGGCTGCCCATGGTCCGATCCTTGCCCTGCAGGATCTGCGAACTGCTGATCGAGGCTTTCAACAAGCGACGGCACACCAATGTCACCAGCCTGAGCGACAGTGCACCATATCCGCTGGGTATCACTGGTGGGTCCCTACGGGTTGGTCTTTACTGGCCATGGGTGAAGTTAATTAAGTGGAAGGTCCATGCAATTGATCAACTCAATCTATCGTATTGGTTGAATCTGATCATTAAAGTGGTTGAATCTGAGTTTGATTCTGGTTGATCAACTGGATTCTGGTTCATAAGCCAGGGTTGGCCCTTCATCCCGCGATCTAAGCATTAACCGGTACGGTATGTCAACCATTTACATCATCTGGGGTCAAGATTCCAATGACCTGGTAGAATGAACCTCCACTCCCCACTGTGGTCCTGGTGCAGTGCCTTCTTGGCTGGGCAAATCGTAGGGGAGATGCAAAAATGAGTACTGTAATGGGAGATCCAGTGGGATATGCCGCCCATGTTTGAAGCCAGAAGAAACAGCTCTGCCGGCCTTTGACCTATCAACATAGATCTCCCAGGCGGAAATCTAGCGCAAAATCAACAATATCGGAAGACATGTGAAAGCAACGACAGCAACAAATCTAGGTCATCGAAATCAGCTCATTGGTCACACCAAAAGAACACATAGGCACAATGATATCACCAGTATGAGCTGCAAGCGGCCTATGTTGAAGCTACACGCCCTGTCTGCTGGGTAATGTCGAAGAAAAAACGCCTCCCTCGGCCATATCACCCCCGTGGACTGGATCAATAGTGGTTACCCCCATACTCCATTTCCAATACACCAGTTGCAGTGGGCACCAGTCATGAACAATTAAATGGGGTCGGCCCACGCAAACTGATCGTTTACGGATGGCCTGATGACTGTGTATGACTGTGGGCATACAGAGGTTCCAAATCATTCAGCAAAAACATCATCAAGCAAACGGAACGTGGGAAATGCAGCCTTATGCATCATCCAATTTCCAGGGGCCTGCCATGGCCTGCCATATAAGCTGTAGGCAGCCAAGTTGCTCCATGTCTGGTTCCTTGTGGGCAAACATGCACGCAGTGGCATTTTTTCGGCTGCGTGGGGACATCATCTGCAACTCATGCGGGCTCATCTGCCTGGCCAGGTTCACCACAAGCTCCGGGTGACATTTTGGAAAGGCAATCAACTGTCAATAGGGATTGGCTAACATTGCCTATCAACCAACCAATGGTGCTTGTGGTGGCGAGTATATAGCCAAAATACTGTTGATTTTGATTGGCTGACACTGATAGTATCAGTGGCAAGTCCTATCAACCAACCAGTGGTGCCACATCACAGCAGGTGTTGGAGAGGGAAACATCTCCAACCGATCTGCCCCAGCGCCTGTCACACTTCAAGCCCGTCGCATCCGACCAACACCGCAGCTGGTTTTCTGCCACCGCCTGTCGGGTATTGCAGGTGTCCACATGGCTGAGTTCGAGATCAATCATCCACCACCATTAGGACGCATGCCACCTGGCAAACTCAAGCAGAAAAAAATTGAACAATACTATCATTGGTACATGAGCCAGCTACTATAAAATCAGCAATTCATTTTCAAACTTTTCTTCCAGTTTCGGTTCCCAGCGCGCTAGAAGTGTTCGGGTGATTGATGTTTGCTACCTCCAGGGGGTATCCGCATGTCTAGCTGCGGATAGTCAAAAATGGCCCATCAAATCATGAATGGCCCAGTGTCGCACGACCACTTTCAAATGCCCTGACGTGCTGTCCGCGTCTTCTTGATGCCCGAAAGAAAATATCTTGTGAACTGGCTATAAACCGTTTTAGAGGTACTTGTCCAAACACATCTAAACACTGTAATTGGGTAGTAGGGGTTGGAATCACAAGCAGCATTTAAGGAGTAGTGGTTCAGCACTACTAAACACTAGCAGAAAAGTATCTACAATGCCAAACTCAGACCATGCCAAACCTTCACCCAACACAACAGGCGCAAATCGTGCAGGGGAAGCCTAGGCACTAGCTTACCTTGATGGGCACCGCCTGGGTATGCCAGGCTGGGTTGCTCGACCCAGGTCCCACCTTGCAGAGCTCCAACCACTGACTGCATAGACTGGCCTCCACCAGCGCTCTAAGGGAGGGGTGTTGGCTATACAACCCACTCTTTGGAGCAGAGCCGTGCAAAAAAAATCAAATAGATTGGGATATGATAAGACTCCCATCACTTGCCCATCTTAAGATACATCAATCTGGCGGAACTAAGGTCGTCAGTGATTTGATCTTTTTCGATCAGGCTAACCCATCAGACCGTTTATCATCCGCCACTGTTGGCCACCGTGGTAGAGAGTAATTCTTGTAGAGGGTAATTCTTGACGAGATGTCTTTTTTTGCAGAAGTCAGTTCAAGGTATTGAAAGGAAACAGGGAAACCCAACAAATTCCAGCAGTACCAAGCAATCCAAACATACATGTGCATGTGTGTGTGATGCATGTCTTGCTGATCCGATATGGCAATGCTAACTGGGCCCAACATGGATAAACCCTAGGTTTATTTCTTGAGGGTACCATTTTAATGAGAAACCAGTTGGCTTTGAGGGGATACCCCCTATTAACCAACCAGGGGTTAAGCTTCATCCAGGGTTGGTATTACCATCCTCAGCTGCAGCTCCAGCTGTAGCTTGACCATGTTGGGAGCTACTTGGGGCTGTGCCCAGGTGGTCATGGGACCCGGCTGTCCAACCACGGGAGCCAGGAGATGATCCCGTCCTCAAAGACATGTGACCAGGAAGTTCCCAATTCGCTCAGTTCCTTCATGTTCACCTTGCGGCTGCCTCGAGCGGACTGCGGCATCATGTTCCAGATCAAATACAAACTGAACCACCACTGCTGGTGGTGAACTTCCCCAAAGTGGGACCTGCCCAACCACTACACGCAACATGTGTATAAACTTGGATGCGGAGTTGACGCTGCCCTGCAATGAATCTATGAACAATGTTTTGGGGAGTACATCCATCAATATCCATCACTTGTACGGGGTAGCCATGGGTAGCCTATGTCATTGATCAAACCTGGGTTGCTCCTGGCATCTCCTGGCTCAGCATTACCTCCCCAGTCTCCTGGATGCCAGGTCATCGGGGTGGGTCCCACCGTGAACCACGTGCCAAATGCGAGGCTTTCCAACATTGCTCCCTTGCGAGGTACACGGCCTGGTCCCTGCACCAATGTTCCTGGCATCTTAACTGGATTAACTGACCGGTGCTGACCCAGATTGTCTAAGTTGACCCAACTAAGTTGAATCAACTCAGGGTTCAAATCTGAGTTCGTTGAACCCAACCAAGGGGTAGCCCACCAATCAATGGACATCCCATGCCATGGTTAGAAGCCACTTGACCCAACCTGCCACTGGAGAAAATCTGGGGCCCTGCCTTGCCGTGGCTGCACATCGCTGAGCAGCAGAAAGTTGGGCTTCACCAGGGAGGGCTGCTCTGCCAGCAGCCACTCGCTCAACCCTTTCTCCCGCGTCCCACTGGCCCCACGTTTGTTGTCCTGGAGCTGAACTCAGGAGTCCATTTTGTGTGGGGTTTCTTAAACTGGCGAGGGTCCCCTAAAAATGGCTGGTTTATTACTAATGGTTTACATAAAGAATGATTTGGGGGTACCCCTATCTTGAGAACCGCCCCATTTTGCCTGCGGAACAGGTGGCTTTAGGCATCTTTACCTTCCAAAATCGTGCGAAATCGATCTTTGAGGTAAAATGATGCAAATGTATTATTAGCAGCTGTTGACCTCATATTCCACATGTCCTGGATGCATTCGGTGATTCTGCCAGGAGATGGCAATTCAATCAAGAACTGCTGGTTGTCTCCTGGTCTGGAAATCATGGCATACCAAAGGGTAGATCATACCGACGCTTGACCTGTCATTACTTATCTTATCTGCCTCTTCCCTTTTCTCTCCTCTCCCTCCTTCCCTCCCTCTCTATATCTCTCATGCCTGACATCTGCATTCATGTGCATGGCAATTAGCTATCAACATTATCAACCATGAATGTGCATCATTGAACAGTAGTAACCACCATGAAGCATTCTTACAACCGATAAGCTAGTCAAATCTAGTCAGCCACTGATTGTCAACCCACATGTTTGTTCATTTTTGCGCTCCATATCAAAGAACAATTCACATCTATCAGCTGGGCTGCTCATCAAGGTGTTCACCATGTGGGGCGGCTTGTGAATCATTCACATCCAAGAGCCAGCACTAGCTAACCGTCAACTGATCATCTTGGAAGCATTACTTTACAACTTGTTCACCACTATCAGCTAGTTGATTGTTAACAACCATTGGTCAACCATCCATTGTAGTCAGCCATCCAGTGCTTGTGACCCATGATCTCCACGAATTACTAGTACATCCTGGATGCTTTACTGATTCATCAATCGGTTGGTTGTTACCAATCAGTAGTTGACCATCAATTATCTGTCATCACTGGGTACGCAACTATAAAACCATTAGTGTACCATCACTAGTAAGTTCTCACCCATCCATTAGCTCCATCATCGTAGTCCCTCAGCAGGCCCCCGCAGCTCAGGGTGCTCCTTGTAGTTATGTGTCCGCGTGCCGCGACGGCTCCAGGTGCTCCTGGTGGAAGGTGACCAGCGTTTTGAGGAGCAAGGAGCGTGGGTCGGTGCACGCGGTTCAGTTGAAATGAACTGTTCCTGAGTCATCAGCCAATAGTTTACCATTCATTATCAACCAAATAGTTCAGGTCATTTGGATAATCATTATACATAGTGAACCGTTGCAATCAACCATTACAACACATTACAACAGGTGTAAGCTAACCAACCATTGCTGCTTGTCCATTTGTTATCACCTCTTGCTTGCCAGCTCTTAGCGCATTGTGTGCCATGGTCATGATCACCAGTCAGGCACCACTGAGGTGATCATCAAAGCAGGTCATCGGGAACGGCGTCACCGACGTCCACCCACAGCCAGCATCATTGGGGGAACAACCTGCAAGGGGACCCAAACAAGGAAACAACTTGTTCATAGACACCTTGTTCATAACCAATAACAACCATGAATTTAACATGCAATATGAATATGATATGATTCTTGGAGCTGCAACTTGCAGGTAAAACCAGGCATAACCAATCGCAAAGATCACAGAGAGATCTCTGTCCTCATCTCGCGGATCTCTTCCAAGCACTTGGTGAAGCCTTCGCAGATCTGCTCGAAGTGACCTCGATCTGCACCTGGGTCCGGCCATGGCCAGCATGACGAATGCAGGGCGCAGGGGTTGAAATCGCGGTCCAAATGCCAGGCTTCGAGGCACATGTTTCCATGTGTATCTAAAACACGCGAACAGCTAGTAGGACGCACGTATCTATGCAAATAAGTGTAAGGATAAATGTTTACGTGGATATTCGGCACGCACATGCACGATCATGCATGATCGTGCATGTACATTTTTAGGTACGCAAAATTGAAAAATAAACTATATAATATCTGTAACACTCTTTTCAGGAAGGTACACCATATGACATCATATATATAGCACAACATCATGACATGCAAAATCAGTACATGTTTTCGCTCCAGCTGCCGCCGGCTGCCATGTCACCGTAGTACGGCGACCAAGGGGTGAAACTATGTGAAACTTGGATGTCACCTGGACATAACTGGACAAGCTTCAACCGCTTAGAACAACCTGCCTCGAGTATTCAACTGCAACCTTTCCATCATGTTAAAACGATCTTCCATGTCTTCCTACTCATCGGGAGTGAATGGCAGAATGCTCAAGAGTTGTTGTTGTTGTTATCGTTGCTCTCATTGCTGTCGTTGTTCTCCAGGTTTGACTCGTTGCTTTGGAAGGTCACAAACTTGTGGATCCATTCGTTTGGGACCAGGCCTTTGTCTCCATCCTCGAACTCTACATAGCTCTTCTCCACACCAACGGCAGTCACCTTGCCCGAGTTGAGGTATTTGTTATCTCCGGTCCAGTAGGCCCACACGCGGTCGTTGCATTGCCAGATCTCTCCAAGCTTGTAAATGTCGCTTTTGGACACTTCGCGGCGGTCACCATCATGGGCGACAAAATCATTTCCTTCAAATTTCCCTTCAAATCCCCGGGTTGAATCCCAGTGGATGATATGTGAGCCACCAAATCGTGTCTTCCCGCCACCACATCTCACCATCTTATGGATCCATTCGTTTGGGACCAGGCCTTTGTCTCCATCCTCGAACTCTACATAGCTCTTCTCCACACCAACGGCAGTCACTTTGCCCGAGTTGAGGTATTTGTTATCTCCGGTCCAGTAGGCCCACACGCGGTCGTTGCATTGCCAGATCTCTCCAAGCTTGTAAATGTCGCTTTTGGACACTTCGCGGCGGTCACCATCATGGGCGACAAAATCATTTCCTTCAAATTTCCCTTCAAATCCCCGGGTTGAATCCCAGTGGATGATATGTGAGCCACCAAACCTGACCTTGCCCATCGAGGATTTTGGAGCCATTGCCGCCTTCAATTTGTTCTGGTCATCTTGAGGCAACGCCTCCAAGATGTTTCTGACCTCGTCTGCAGAAGCTTCCTGAATTGGCCGACTGACAATGCTGGCAGCACTACCCATGGCGTCAGTCAAAGGGTATTCAATTTCCGCCGGTCCCTTGGGCAGGATGATGCTTCTCAGCCATTGTATCCATGCACATCTACAGCGAGCGCCAAACATGTACCCAGTATACAAAAGAATCTATGGCCCAATTCCGCCGCTCAAAAGCATAGTCCACAGCTCCTGTAAAGTGACGCCAACCCACAATTCAAACATCAATTACGCCCCGTGCCCTCTGACTGCCCTGACCATCCTCAATTCCATCCTGAACAAGTCGCAACAAGTCTAGTCATGGAGGCAACTTACTCCCACCCCCTTCAATGAACAGCAAATGACGCAACACACCTCTTACGGGCTCCAACTGCAGACTCGTCCCTAAGCTTGGCACGAAGGTGCACGAAGTTCTTGGCCATGGCCATCAGGGCAAAGGAGCTGAGGCGCAACGCATAGCCTGGAGAGGACTCCTGCGGTGCAGTTGCGATGCTTACTAGGAGCACCTGTAGTCACATATCTTGATGAATATGGATGCAAGATGATGCAAAATGATGTAAGTATGAATGTATAGCAGGTATGCACGTACGCATATAGGAAGCATATAAATATGTGGAATCATGCATGTACGCATGCGCCCATGTTCACACAATGAAAAATGAGATGGCCAAAAAAAGTACCTTTGACCATATCAGATTAAGAATTGATTAGGACAAATCAAGATGGAATTATAGATCTGCATGCCCACATAAAGGCACAAACACACGCACAGGAGCAAACAAACAAGCAAACAAACAAACAAGAAACAAACAAACAAACAAACAAACAAACAAACAAATAAACAAACACGCATGCGCGCACATGAGATACATAAACGATCATCACAGTCCCCTCTAGAATCATCAGTTGGTTGGCAAATGCAGGAGCATTGGGCGCTGACAATCATTTCAATCTTTCGCGGCAATAAACAATGATGCTTACAGTACCTGTCAAGGGTTTGACTGACAGCCACCCGACCATTACCAAATTGGCTCAAAAAAATCATATTAGAGCTCCAACCCGTCACAGAACCAGCGGCAGCTGCACCATTCAGCCCAAGGTCAACCATCTACACCACTATTCACCATTAGCAGCAACTTCTGGCCATTCCCTACCACAATGTACCATCAAGAATTACCTCCTGCCCACCATCAATAATCCATGATAATGAAAACCATACAAACCGCCACAAACCATGATCATTTCACCGTTATTCTTCATCACGAGCATTGATGACCTCTTTGAATCGATCACCGAGATGATTTGTTGGCGGCGGCATCTGCGACCATCAGAACCACAACGCAAAACCAGTGTTCCATGCAACGTTCCCATAGACCGCAGGTCTCGTCTCTACCTACAGCATCCAATGTGCACGCCTTCCAGGCCTGCTAACCCTTGGAAACAGCTTAAAGCGACAGCAACCCATTGGTTGAAACTAGCCATGCAGCCGCTCCAACCGCGAATCTCCTTGAGTTGCACTGCTGAATCGTAGGCTGCACGCAGGTGGTTTCCACCTGAGGCCCCGTCAAGGGACCACGGATTTGGAGCCGGATCACAACGGGTTGGTTGATCGGGTGAACCTGGGTGGATCACTGGGAACAGTGGAGAACCGGGTTTCCTGCGAGCAATTCTGGGAGCAAGGAAAACTGTAATATGGCACATGCGACTGTTCATACAGCGACAATGGCATCCATGAACATAAAAACCACAAACACGTCAACACATATTGGAAGGAGGTATGTGTGGATGTGGGCGTATTCAATGATCTATGCTTTGAATGACCAAGCACTTCCTTCATAGGTTTCAGCAGCTGCGCAAGCAACCAAACCCTGCACACCCACACAGACTTATCTCGCGCCGGTCACTCTGGGCAAACCATGGATAATGAGTACCCTCCACATACAGCTGCTTTGCCTTTGATCCTCCATAATAATGACGAGACCAGCACTGTACTCAGCCGTAGTCTTGATGACACATTCTTCAAGGTCACCAGGGCAGTAATAAATTGAATTTATGCCCTACATAATTAGTCATCATCAACAACAACAGCCACCACCAACAAAGACCTCCCCAACATACTCCAACCACAACAGCCGATCCTTTCAGCACGTCATCCTTAAGCTTAGCAACGCTCCGGGCTTGTGGGCGATTTCTTGAAGGCTTCATGGAGAAGACGGGCGGTCTGCGCGATCAGCTTCCTCTTGAGGCCTTCCTGCGGGGGGGGAAGCTGGAAGCCTGACCCAGCTACGCGGAGTCACGGCACCTGCTGCGAGAATGCCCAAAGCAAATCTGAAAGTTCAGTATTGAGATGCATGAAGATTCAATGAAGATGTATGAAGCGTTAATCATCTATTCAGTATTTAGATGTATTTAATGCATTTGCAAATGTATTGTTCGAGCCTTGAAGCTTTATCAGCATTTGGATGCTCCTCCCTGACGTCAATCGGCTGCCCTGCCTTCCTGCTCGAGGCTCGAGCCTCTTCCACTTTGGCCAATCTTTTGATCTCATCCTGCAACTCAGAAGCTGGGAATCCATGGCAGTGGTGGTTTCTTTCTGGGTCTTTTTGGGGATGACAATGGTTATAATAAGGGGATTATCACTGAAGAAGATTCCAATATTTGGTTGTTTACGAATTTAATGTTTGATACAAGGGGATGCCAGTTAGCAATAATGGTTCAACAACTCCGTGGCGGATTCTCAAGCCATGAGGGTACCCCTGGTTGTCATCCAGTGACTGTTAACCCTTTGTCGTAATCAAGCCCTGTTTTCATGCCATTTTACCATTATATATAACCATCCCTTTTTGGGGTTACCCTACGGATCCTATGGCTTGAGAAACCACCAAATGCCTTGGAAACTCAAGCGCTGTCCTATGAACGAAAGCAACTCTCCGAGACACTTCAGGTTCCGCTCCTCCGAGAAAAGCTTCTGAGATCCTTCTTCGAGAATTTTGTCCAAGGCGGCCGTGGGCACCACACCTCTCCACAATGGCTGGACTGTGATCCCAGGGCACACATGTTCGATGATGGCTAGTATTGACCAACAATGGATATAACTCTGGTTGACCCAAGATTGATAATCGCTCACTTCAAAGCTGTTTGCTGGTAGCTGATTGCTGATAGTTCATTATGATCAGCTGGCTCATGATTAATTAACAGCTACTATGATCTGCTAATTATGCTGATTGCCACGTCCGATGATGCTTCATGGATAGCTGATAGCCGGCGTCGCGTAACGGCCTCCTTGGAGCAGTTTCCAAAGAGCTTCGATCAACTCCAACCAGTTCCTGGGTGGCTGAGGGCCACCCAACTGGACCACGCTTGGCTGCTGGGATGCCCATGAAAAACCGAAACTCCCTGATGTACGAGCAGTAAAAATAACCACATCTTGATACATCAAGTATCTGACTAAGATTCGAGTATTTTAAGATACTTGATGGGAGTTTCATGGGTATCAAAGAACTATCTTGAATAGTGACTAATCATAGAGTTTGGTCAAACAAAAGGCAGATCATCTGAAATGTCAGTAGCAAACAATTGTTGAGACAAATTCATGGCGTCATGGAACAGTTCGTCACATGATGTATATTAGTATAGCCCCTGATCGACCATCCATTCCTTTGCCATCTGCGAACCAGCTACGGATTTCATGTTGGTGCAAAAGAACCCAATCAAGCTGAGACTGGCAATATTTAAGGTTACAGCCACATCTGGGGCCGTTGAGGCGCAAAATATCGCATGTCCGCGGGCATGCATATGTATAAACGCTTCCATTTTGACAGCCTCCACAATGGAGGACGCAATCTCAAACAAAATGATTTGTTTGCATGTTTCTCTTACAAACGACCTGAAACTCTGCTCGACAAAACATCGGTTGACACGGCATATACCATCATGCCAGAAAAGTCATGCATCTGAAACCTGCTTTCGGACGATTGGATTTTTTTCCGCATGTGTTTAAAAGCTTGTGCTGCCAGCTAACCCTTAGGATCTGCACAATATGGATGGCATGGGACCCATATCAATACCACATACCACGCCACCCCGAACCTTTCAGAAGTCCAGGGCCAATTGTTTCATGATGAATAAGCTTCAAGCCGTTTGAAAAAAACATCCTGCTGCGACCAAACGCTCACCAGTTTTGCATACTAGTCAGTTCAAATCTGTCCGTTCGCCCGTTCGCCAATGATTCACCAATGCTTCATCACTCCACTGTTCATCATTGGCTAATGATTCAGCAATGCTTCGTCAGGCCACTGCTCACCATTAGCTAATGATTCACCAATGCTTTATCACTCGGCCAATGCTTCATCACTCGGCCAATGCTTCATCACTCGGCCAAAGCTGGTTCATTCAGCCACCGGCCAACCGCAAAAATGACGCAAAGTTGCGCTTCGTTGAGGTCCTTGGCTTGACCTCATCGAGGCATCGCAAGCACCCCAAGGGGAGTCAGCTGATGGACCACCTACCGTTCTTCACCCTAGGGGAATGTTAATGATCAAACAGGGGTCCAGCCTGGGTTGACTTATCACTGCCACTTTAGTGGTTTTACTATAATGATTTGGGAAGATTGAAATCATTGAAATGACACTGATCGCTGGCTGCTTAATCATTAGCAACCAAACCATTTTTGCATGTCATGCTGATGGGTAATGCTTGGAAATGGTCAGCATTGTTGGTTGATAGCAAGGCTGTATGGATTGAGAATGGTTCGTAACCATGGCCAAAGCTGATGATGGCGATGCCAAATGACTAGCTGAGCTGTATCTCGCGAGCCAAGAGCTTTGAGTGTGAAACCCTAATCCTGAACTAGCATCAATACTACAGTTACTAAAGAAAAAAAGGCTGATTTGGGGGTCATCTAGCACTATGTAGGAGAAAGGGATCCAATTGACAAGCCCTCAGTATATACAGCAAAATTGTATTATTGACAGGAAACTTGATCATCGCCAAGTGCCGCATGTCACAACAAGTGATCCTAACTGTAATTAATAACTATACGTACAAATGGTGGTATGACTTTGGAAAGACATGCGATCTCGCATAGGACGCTAAAGCTCGGTCATCTTTTGGAGATGCCTTCTACGAAACGTTGTCAGGGCAAACTCTTGGCAAGTGGTCAACATCACTGGGTGGTCTAATCCTCGTGGTGCAGCTGGGCAGTTTCCAGGCATAACCAGCTGCAAAACCACCTCCCAGACCTTACCAAACTGCCCACCATCGGCCCATCAGGTCATCCTGGTACGACCCGCCGGCAGCTGCCGAGGGGCTGTAGTAGTGGCGAGCCTGTGCTAAGCTGGTGACAACATTCAAGGGGCAAACCAAGGCTAAGCCAAAACATGGTCTGTCTCAAATAACCTGAGGAAAATGAAAATGGAAAGGTGAGAATCCCCTCAACGCGACAGTTCTACACGTTCACCAGGATGTTTTTTCGCCTTGCTACATGCGCATGGTGCTAGTTGGGTGAATTTTCCAGGATCTAGTCCGTCTTGCGTAGCGTGGTGGGGCTGCTGGTCGCAAAAAATGGCCTACCCCTGTCCTACTTCTGGATTTTTTAGTAACTTGGTCCTGTGTCCATACCGAATCTTTTCTGTGGTCATAGCTGGTTGCCGTCTTCACAAGTTTTTTACCATTGTGGCTACCGGCAATTTGGCAACAAAGATTATCATGACTCCACTTGGGCAAGGGGGCACTGGATGGCACCGGTCAAGCAGGTTCCAACGGTGTCGGCCAAAGTGCGAGGTGCAGGGTCTAGAATGGCTGAAGGGGAGCCACGCCATGCATCATGGAACATCACCAACTATATACTGGCTAATCGCACCTACCCTCTGGTAAACTAACATGGAAATGGGAATGTCAGAATAAATGGAGATGATTTCCCAGGGTTTTCCTGACAAATCATCATAGTGACCAATAGTGGCTGCCCATGATGAATTTGCCACCATAGCAATGGCGAGTTGATCGCTATTGATCGCGTATATTTTTTTCATGATCATGCCAACCCATTCAAATTCAACAAATATCAACTCTTATCTCCTTATTTCATATCTCTCAGAAAATTGAGATGCTTGATCTCTACCATTGCTTGTTGGTAACCACGGATTCATCTCTCCTCATCTGGTTAGTGGTTGGTGGCTCCGGACCCCTCTGGACGAGCGTTTTTGCGCGTGTAATTCTGCTTGTAACAGCACGTTTATGTGCATTTTACCACACTGCGCGCAGGGTTTCGTAGACGTCGCATGTTTGGGTCTGGGGGATGGGGTTGGGTGGGGCATGTTGACGTTCGTTGTCAGGGTCATGTTCAGACTTCGGTCTTCATGCATGAGGTCTGACGTTCTTGAGGTTCTTGCACCCGTCACAGCATCTTGCTTCGTTGTGGGTTAGGGTCTGAGGGGATGGGATTGGATGGGGCATGTTGACGTTCGTTGTCACGGATCAGGGTCACGTTCAGACTTCGGTGTTCATGCATGAGGTCTGACGTTCTTGAGGTTCTTGCACCCGTCACAGCATCTTGCTTCGTTGTGGGTTAGGGTCTGAGGGGATGGGATTGGATGGGGCATGTTGACGTTCGTTGTCACGGATCAGGGTCACGTTCAGACTTCGGTGTTCATGCATGAGGTCTGACGTTCTTGAGGTTCTTGCACCCGTCACAGCATCTTGCTTCGTTGTGGGTTAGGGTCTGGGGGATGGGGTTGGGTGGGGCATGTTGACGTTCGTTGTCACGCATCATGGTCACGTTCAGGCTTCTGTGTTCAAGCACCATGTCTGACGTTCTTCAGGTTCTTGTGCGCGTCACCGCATCTTGCTTCGTTGTGGGTTAGGGTCTGGGGGATGGGGTTGGGTGGGGCGTGTTGCCGTTCGTTGTCACGGATCATGGTCACGTTCAGATTTCGGTGTTCATGCATGAGGTCTGACGTTCTTGAGGTTCTTTAGGTGTGCAAAGTTCACACCGGGTGGCAGAAAAGTCCAGCTGGTGGGAGGGGACATGTTGGTTGACAATGTGTTGGTTTAATTCTTTGCTCAAGTATGAAGACCTTTATACCAGTAATTATCCAAGTACTCTTTGGTTTATATCCACATGGGTTGTGTGTATCAGGTTTCTACGAATGTATGGATGGTCTCACATGTCAAAAGATTGAATGTTTATGAATGTTTGTTTATTGTTGATCAAGATTTTTGATTAATACACTACGGACACTGCTTGGTAACCAGAGGTTTGCATAAAACAACAGACTGATGTAAGCAAACACAGATGATTCCAGGGATCTTCTCTGCTAGGACCACCTACTAATGATAGCGAACACCACTGTGTGATTATTGATTGGTTCATGATTGGCTAACTTGGTTTGCAACATATGACAATTGGTACGCATCTACATCCATGAAAGGTTGATGACCATGCCTAGATTCCACCAATTGTTCCATTATAGATGCGATCACACAACGACATGTAGTGGGAAACAACTATTGGTCAACGCATGGCTGTGGCACTAGGAAAAAAACAAGGCGGGCGCTCGTCCAGAGGGGTCCGGAGCGTTGGTTGAACCACACCCATGAAAAATATTTGCTCGTCAACCAAACGTTTGTTAATAACTGCAAGGGAAAATAGAACATATTTCAAACCACCAACCAGCCTCCTCATGATCATGTGGGTGGGTCAAAACCCTGTACCCCTGGTGGCCCTACTATTAGCTATTGTTTTACTTATTGTTGGTTGGTTAATAACCACCATGGAATTGGTTGGTTAACTGCTTGACCCATAGCCATATATAGCTGGTATATCCCTATAGTTGCTAGTTGTTATCCCCTATTATTGGTTGGTCCCTATATAGTTGGTAGTTGGTAGTTGTTATCCCCTATATATAGCTGGTATATCAATATCCTTAGGATGTTCTCCCCTGATCCCTGGCTGCTTCACCCCATGGGAAAATCGCTCACTCGCCTTGGTCCAATCGCACATCTCCAAGGCGATGGCAGCGCATTGGTCGTAACGATGCTGCGTCTGGTAGACCTCGCAACAGCCATGGGAATGGGAGCTATCGCCAGTTAAGCTGTGTTGCTTAATGTTGCTTAATGGTGGTTGATGTTGGTTGATGTTGGTTGATGTTGGTTGATGTTGGTTGATGTTGGTTGATGGTAAACTGATAGTCAACACTGATATCATTATATTGTGGGGGAAAGCCACTTGCTCCCGGTCAAAAACAGGACAACACAATAGTTCGCTGGACATTGTTAAAGCCTGTTCAGTGATGATCGGCAATGATGGCTTCTGAAGGCCTAGAAGGCTTGGTTGGGGATGGTCAATGATAATTTTCAGCCTACAAATGGCGCATGCGGAATAATGGCGATAGCACATGCTATCGCTGTTACTTCAGAAATGAGTAACAGCATTAGTGGAATATAAAGTGCCAAGTAGACTTGCCATGGTTGAATTGCCATGGTTGGATACACCAAGCAAATGTGACCAAAATATGCTGCACCATGCCATCATTGCCATCCCCGCAGTTGGCTCATGAGTCATGCTCTCTTCAACGCAACGCACACTTTGGATGACCATCCCCCATGTTTAATCACCATTCGCATACCAGCGAATCTCGAAGGGGGTGGGGTTCAGCTACCAACCCATGATGGGTGAGTAACGCAAATGTCCTTTGAGGTGCAAAAAGTGTATTGTTACCACAAGTAGGTGTCGGTGCAGCAGCAAAATAGATTGACAAATAGACAAAAAGGATATATTGGCCAACGGCTCTCCAAACCCCTGATTTTATGTGTGTGTGTGTGTTGACATGCGTGACGATTCATGTAACGAAACATGACCAAAGAACCACCACCAAAAATCAGGCCTGCACGAGTGTTGGTCCCGCGCGGGTGGGCGGTCTTGACCGGCCATCATCACCAATGTGAGGGGTACTATGCTACTGGGTGTTCTAGGCAACCACAGCCAGCAGGGAATGTTCCACAGCAATGCGCCAGACTTGACTATTTTCAAACTCACCTAATTTATATATATGCATATTTATGCTGGGGGTATCCGGTTTGATTGGCACTTCCGGCACACCCAAACCTCCAGAACCCTCAGAAAATGCTGCAGGTGGCACCTCCAAGGTTAGCTCTTGCCAATCCAACTGCTGTAGCAACAGCTCCTGTTCCTCCTGCGCCCCCGTCACTAGGCCGCCTGCCACTGTGTTCTATTCAACTACATTAAAGTGACCAAATACTTCCATCCTTAGCCCACTTCACCTTGATCACCAGAAAAAAAAAAACAAATAAAACGTCAAAAACGAAACTGATACACATCAACCACGAAAAGCTGCCAGAATTCAAAACTGAGGCTGAAACCATGTTGGTTATTGTACAAGAAATAGGTGAACCGTGAACCACCATGAGCCAAGCACCATGACCTGACGGTTACTTACAGCAGAAACCATGCGAATGACTGGTGAACCACCATGAGCCACCAGAGCTGGCAGCTCTATGGGTCCTCTGGGGGCAACAAGCTGATGCACTGCTTCAAGGCTTTGAACATCTGTGAGTCCTGGTGCGGCGCTGGCTGCTACAGAAACTGCTGCCATTTCAAATTGGAGCTTCCCACATCATCATCTAAGTTAAATGAGCTCAAACAATCTCAAAGAGGGTTTGTAAAAGCATCATCCAAGTTAACGCCAAGACCGGATTAATAACCCCTCCCCCTCAAGGTCGACAAGGTCTGAGCATAGGTGTCCAAAAGTGACCACCCCCAAATAAACGCCCTTAATTGGTTTTAAATTGATTTCAATTGTTTTTAAATTGATTTCAATTGTTTTTAAATTGATTTCAATTGTTTTTAAATTGATTTCAAGTGTTTTTGAATTGATTTCAAGTGTTTTTGAATTGATTTCAATTGTTTTTAAATTGATTTCAATTGTTTTTAAATTGATTTCAAGTGTTTTTGAATTGATTTCAATTGTTTTTAAATTGATTTCAATTGTTTTTAAATTGATTTCAATTGTTTTTAAATTGATTTCAATTGTTTTTGAATGGATTTCAAAAAGGGGGGTTCCAGGCTTGTGGGGGGTACCCTTTGTGAGCTCCTAAAAAGTTGTTTTTTTAATGGATTTTAAAAGGCGGGTAATAAAGAAAAACACATAGACTTTTTGGGAAATCTAAGCCCACTAGCCATGAGAAGCAATTGGATTGATAAGGGTTTCAATTAAAACTAATTTAAAACTAATTAAAAAAACAAAAAAAATAAGGGATCCAGAGGGGGTTGATTAATTAGGGGGGCTTTTGGCTGTACCTAGCTTATTAGGGGGTGAAATCAGAGCCTAATTAACTTTAGTAAGGACCAGGGTCTGGGGATCAGGAGGGGGTTGATTAATTAGGGGGGGTTTATTAATCCTGACTATGCATTAGTAGACTTCAACCTAGTGATTAATGCCACTGTCCAACTTTGAAAAGTTGAACATTGGAATTAGATATATAGTGCCTTATATACCGTGCAATCTGTGTAAATTGATTTATGAGCGGCTGCTTTTAATCTTTGAGCATCATTTGCATTCATCTGCAATCATGATATCACCGCTACCAACCACCATCCACCATGAATAACAACCAGTACCCATAGTCAGCCCTGCCCCGTTACCAGTCATCAATATTCATCTACATGTATCTCGGACCTGGAATAGAAACAGAAGAATATCCACCATATTCAATACTTGGCCGATTTACTGTACCTATTCGGGGGTCCAATGGGATATTCTAAGTCAGCATGACTATCAGTGTCTCCTCAACCAACCATTCCAGATACTGTTGTAGGGATTTTCAACAAATCTTACGACCACCAACCAGTTACAGTAAAAATCACCATTCAGTATTCACCATCACTAACCGCAATGTTTAACCATGCGTTAACGACACAAAATGCCAAACCACCAACCAAAAGTCATCAAATGTCCATTGTATCTACTCAACCAGCCATCCCAAATACTAGTGATATCCCCTGTTTTTAACCACTGTAGTCCCGTATAGTCTCCTATCAAAAACCCATATCGTGGTTTCTCAAGATAGAGGTCCCCCAAATCATCCTTTAGATAAACCGTTTATCATGACAGACCAACCATTTGTAGGGTCACCCATTTTGAAAAACAGCCATATCTCCTTCTGCTGCTTTTGCTTTTGCAACTTCTTGGCCAAATCGCGGCAGGCGAGCTCAACAAGATCCATAACGTCCCTGGAGGGCATAGACTTGGGCCCAGTCTTGTCCATGGATGATCTATGAGATCAGCCTTCTACGGGGGTGGTTTATGGTGGTGCATGAAGGGCTGGAAAAATAGAATTATTGATTATTGTTGGTGATTGGTCCTTAGTCTCAACAAGTATTATCACTAGTGATGAGTCCCTAGAATCGCCCATCACTAGTGGTTGATTCCAAACCATTCTCTCTTCGCCAATGGCGGCTTACTGTGGTCATGGCACAGTTCAGGTGCTAGAGCAGCAGCACATGTACCGTGGTCAGTGTTCATTCTTGGGCGATGATAGATGCGTGACACATACCTTGACACCTTGGTAACTGATCAACAAGATCATCCAAGTGACCTCATTTGTGATCATATTAATTAAATATCCTTCCGTCTTTGTTGGCTCAAGACCTGTTCCAAGAAAAAATTGCATACCAAACATCCAAAATGCGGCCGTCAATGTGACCCTGTGGGAAAAACATGTAGTTGAGTCACGCTTGCAGTGAAAGCAATGATAGCAAGAAACCGTTTCCCCAAAAATATCAGTGCAATGCACACACACACACAGTATCATGACACAAGTGATGATTATGTTTGTCTAGATGATGGTTTCAGCTCCTATGGTAAATAAAAGCCAACCAACCAACAAACGGTATATAAATACTAGTTAATTACTAGGAAACACAAAGTAAAAAATGTGTAAAGTCTAAAACCACCAGCCACTTATGCTTAGTATTTTGTTGTGCTCCTTTCACAGGGTCCGGGATCACTTGCGCACGCCACATTGGGCTCACTTGCGCACGCCACACAACGTTCCAAACAAGCTGCACGCAGGGACATGACACAGGATGCAAGGGTGGGGATGGGGGGGTGGTGGGGTGGGGGGGATGTGTTACCGTTCGAAACAAGCTGCACACAGGGACATGACACAGGATGCAAGGGTGGGGATGGGGGGGTGGTGGGGTGGGGGGGATGTGTTACCGTTCGAAACAAGCTGCACACAGGGACATGACACAGGATGCATGGA
>VSDK01026647.1:423075-436538 GCA_009767595.1 Symbiodinium kawagutii
GCATGTTACCGTTCGTGTGGATGCTCAAGCCAAGTTGATGCTACGGGGGGTTGGGGGCGGGGTGGGGCGGGATGTGCCCGTTCATGTGGATGTTCAAGCCACGTTGATGCTACGGGGGGTGAAGGGGGTATTTCCACTTAGGGAAACCCTGAAAGACTTACTGGATCGTGAACTGCACACAAGCTGCGGTTCTTTTTGCTGCGCTAGGCTGCCACTATGTGCTGCCACTCCTGAAAGCAAAGCATGTCATGCTACACACAAGACAAAGAGCCTTCGACAGGCACAAGCGAGCCCAAAATGACAGGCATAAGCGAACCTCTTTCCCCTTTCACACCCACACCTGGTGATTGCCATGATTGCCATACCTCATGGCATGGCGCTGCAGCCCAAAAACGTTGGAAGCTTTTGATCACCAAGTCCTTGCGCCACCTGCACCTGGTGGCATCGCGATGGACAAGAAACTACGAATGGCACGTAGTTACTGTATATACATGCATTAAATGCCGTGAGTGGAATCATACAATATATGAGTTTTATTGAGACATAGCACGTGATTTATGTGCATCTTATGAATGAATATATTCATATATCATTGAACTTGGATGACTTGAGAGCATGAACATAACTTATCAATCATGAATCAAAAACATGAACGCATTTGTGTATGTGTCTGTCCATCTCTCATTACTGTTCTCTTGGTGGCTTATAGATCCCTTGCTAAAGATACATGTTTAGTTGTTCTACGGTAAATCCGTCATATCCCATAAACACTAAAAACCTAAGTTAGTGGGTATAAGCCATCCAGTTCTGGAAAAACCGTGAGAAACACGCAATGCCAAGCCACAAATTTGGTCCAAAGCTCTCCGCGTTGGAAATCCTTCAGAGCCTTCAGATCCTGGCCACACAACGGCGTCGGTAACCCAAGGACCTTGTGCACCGCTAATCACCAGCCTGGTTGACCCAGCACTCCTACTACGGCCAGATGTGCTATTGTGTACTAGAATGATTCCGCGGGTCAAACCTGTTCAAAGTATCAAGGTCAGGATGGATTGCACACAAAAAGTGATGGTTCAGATTCCAAATGATATACATCTATAAAATTATGCTCCTCCCCCGTTTCCACGTTGTTTGCGAAGCACTTCAATCACATATCTGACCATTGACATATCTTTACATCCTGTATGCCTTGGGCTTGCTGTTCTTCGGATGGCTCGTTGACTCAAGCTGATCATCAGAATCAACACCACCAGCATCACCGCGGACACCGGAGTCGTCATCATCTATCTATACTCTATCACAATCTATCATCTATCATTTATCATCTTTCATCAATTATCAGTCATCATCATCACCACCACCACAATCATCATCATGATCACTAACCCGTTGGCATCTGTTGCCCTCACAAAAATCACCTGTCCTTGCGCCAGCGGCTGCCCGCGCCTCACCAGCCTTCTGCCAGAGGTCACCAGCCCTCTCCCACTTCTCTTGCACCTGGAGCTACGGCACGAAACCACAGTGTGTGTGTGTTGCGTGCTGAAAACTCGTCCCAAGAATTCAGCTATGTGGTAGTTATGGTAATTAGTCATCAAGTAAGGTGATTGCCTGTGAGCCATCGGCAAAATGTAAGCATCAAAAAGTGGAATAGCTACCGAGCCTTCGTTTTAAAGGCCCGCCTTCGTTTTACATGGCTTTCATAACATCTGTCTGCCTTCGTTTTGAACGTCCGCCTTCGTTTTCCCAGGTTTTAGCCTATATTCCACTTCAATACATCACATCTACTGAGGCCAGGTTTTTTGACAGTAGCTATGCGAAAACTATCACCACTCTGTGGTAGTCATCCGCAGTTCACTGCAAGCACCGCTCCAAGGCACTTCCGCGCACTCCGCCGCATCTTTGAAGCAACCAGCGGCCTCGAACTCCCGACCAGCCTGGCAAAGTTTCGTTGGAAGCTGCCAAACGTGGCCAATCAGCACAGCTCAAACAGGGCAGGTCATCACGGATCTCATCACAGATATCTTTTTACTGAGAGCATTGATGAATTCTAACATATTACCACAAGTGGAGCCCATTCTACTCAGAGTACCCTATGTCTCACCTGCTGGTGCCCAAGCAAATCGGCAAAAAAACCCTTCAACAGTGGCATGGGTTTCTCCTTGGTGCTACGGGTTTTCCATGGGTTTTCCCATGGTCCCTGACCTCGGTCAGACCTCCAAGGCGCCCAACGACCCCAGGCGCCCGCCTAGGGGCCCCAGCCACGGGGACCGCCCCGGCGCCTGACCAAAGTCCTCGACCTCCAAGAAGTTCTCGGCGGCGCGTTGCCGCGCTTCGCGGGGCTGCAGGTTCTTCTCCTCGAGGCCCACTTCCTGGCGCGGGAAGGGCACCAGGGCGTGGGAAAACCGTGGGAAACACGTGGAAAACGATGGGAAACCACGGGACAACCATGGAAAATCATGGAAAACCAGGACCAGAGGAAAACCTATAGGAAATCGATGCTACGGACATAGAAACAATAATTTTGATGAAACATGTATTCATTGTGTTCGGTGATAAGAACGATGGATCGTTTAGTCACACTGTGGTGAAACGTTCGCGTGAGCTGAGAAGACAATCATCAACAACAACACCAAAGGATAAAACCAACACGGTGGTGATGAGCCAATTCAAAACGTCCCAAAAACAGTATTGAAAACAGTGCAGTGGTCTGACTACAGAATTCATGCAGCCAATGCTTGGAGTGTGCCTGACTTTCTCCGAGACTACTTGGCAAGAGCCACCCCGCAACTTGGCTTATTTTAGCACCAGCGTTCAAGGCTGCTCAACTATTGCTAAGTGTGTCACGGCCCCAAATTCAACAGTTGAATTGACGGTCCAGGACGGTCAAAACGGCCCAGGTTTTGACCGTCATATGATGATCAATTCGCGTGCCATGAATAACTAAGCATCATTGATCATTGCGAAAGGGGAACCACGAGTAACTAGTGTAACCATTTCTAGCCATTATCATGAAGGGTAATTATCCATTAGTAACCATAAAATAGCACCTTACAGGTAGAAATTTGATAATGGTCAACCCTTATCATTTTAACTACTAGTAATCATTATTTCAAACCACTACTAACCACTAGTGACCAGTAGCATCAACGGTCATTCTGGAAGGGTAACCGTGCATGGCAACCATCAGCCACTTGGCCAACGTGCCATCAGTTCGCCTCGGCAGCTTGTTGAAGATGTCGGTTGTCTCGGGCCGTCAGTGCATTCTCCAGCCACTCGGCCAGCTTCACATAGGCGGCTCCAGCCTGACACATTTCATCAACAGGGGAGGGCGTTGAGGTAGGAAAAAAACTATCCAGGTTGAAGTGATATGACTATAATTTGTAACTTGTAACCAATGCTAAAAAGCAAGTGGTGCGCATTCAAGGTGGTTAATTGATAGTGGTTGGTACGACTAAGCTGCGGGGAGCAATCGTGTTATCGAACCATCCAACAGCGGGTTTTGTTCTTTTGCCCGGTGATTGTCGTGTGAACCTGTTACAAGTTGCACCTTAGCAGTTCAGGTAAGGGGAAGGCCATCGTCTTGTTGCAACCTGGACTGCCTTCGGATCTGTATTCAGAAAATGCAATGACTGAATAGTATGAATGAGAGTTCGTCATCAGCCCAAATTCGAGAGCCTTAATATGAATCGCAAGACGTATGACCTCACCAGGGTAATACCTACCGCGATCTGGTAGATGGTTAGTAAGTCTCAATCACTCAGTGCAGTGGCAGCAGCAATTGCAGCAGCGCGGATTCTTTTCAAGTGCATCTACTTTGGGCATCTTGAGCCAAAGTATGTCGGTTCACATCATCTTTACGATGAGCGCTGTACTAGGTATATGACTTGGCATGACATGACATGTCCTACCGCACACCCACTCGCACCCCCCATGAGTAGTACTCCCACAGGAGTGGTGCTCAAAATTGGAGTGGATGTAGTCAGAAAATACGTACAGTGGAGTTGAATGCTTCAGTACAAGTTATTGTAACAATGCAGCCAAATGATACAACAGAGAGTCCGTTGGACAACAAAGTTGTTCATAGGCATAGCATTACAGCAGAGAGTCCGTTGGACAACAAAGCTGTATGCGCACGTCGACAAAACTGTACATCGCAATCGATCCTACAAAAGATGAATTAGATAGGTATCAGTTGATTTGCCATCACATCGCGTGATGGACTTTGGAAATTGAAAGCACTAAGAAACTAAAGTCTCTCACGTGTGCTTCAGCAGGGCATAGCTTGACTAGATCCTCAAGATTTTCGTCGTCGCTTCTCCTGCGCCTGTTGGATTCTCTCCCCCTCAATATCTGGCAACTCCTCAACGCGACCCTCAAGTGCTGCCAATTTGCGACGTGCAGATATCATAGCACCATGAGTCGAAGGAAGTCCAAGCGATTCTGCCTGGGCTATGACAGTCTGAATCTCCTCGACATCGTCACGTTGAAGGATCCTCTGGAGATTCTTGATGGCGTCCGCTTGGTTGGTGGCTGGTACAAGACTTTTCACCTTCTTCTTCTTCTTGGGTGCGTTTTCTCGAGGAGTAGATCCAGGAGTAGCTGCATCATCACGTACCGGGGCACTCGAAGAAGCTGCAGCTGAAGACTCGGGGGCAGCCTTGGGACGTGCAGCTGACCTTGGAGATTCCTCCTTCGGTTTTGCGACTCCCATTGCAATGGCACGCCTTCCTGCGTCTTCATTGGGGTTCAACATCAGGCTTCGCTCCAAAACTTGAGCAAGTTGTCCACCTTCCAGACTCTGATCAAAAGATGCCTCCATTGCGGTGGTCATCTTATATTTCATAGCGCGACACATCCCTTGGTATTGACGCTGCTGTGTCACGTGAGCCGGGTCGGCATAGTTCATCAGTCCATTCGGATCGATTTGCATCATATCAGGTGACTGAATAAAGTAAGCATAGCGGGATGCACCCGTTGCCCCTTTAATGATCCTGCGGACTTCTGATGATACTTCTTTGCGCCTGCGTTGAAACACCTCTCTTCCGGATTTGTGAGCTTCATCGAGTAGCATCTTTCTCCGGAGATCCTGTTGTGTCGTACCAGATTCAATCAGGTAGATCAACATGGATCGGATGAGCTGGATGGAAATGGAACCAGCGATGTAGGACTCGAAGTCTCGTCCACGATCACGTGTTGCTTCAAATTCCGCCCAATGCTCCTGCATCTCTGATGGTGTGGGGTTTCGAATCCGTCCTTTATCATCAAGAAGAAAGGGCCATGGGTAGGTCACATCCTCCCTTTGCTTGTTCACCACCTCCTCACCCTGTGCATTCTCCACCAGACGTGTCTGGTATTCAAAGAAATTCTTGGGTCCTCTGGCAACGAACAAGTTCCACAGTTTGCCATAATGTCGACGTAGGATCTTGGCAATGATGCAATCAAATGCCTGGGCATATTCATCGAAAACATCATAATTCAAGCATTCATCCTTCTCCACTGGGCGACTACCTAACACAGGGATGTCCCTTGCCCACATTGGGATATCTTCCATGCCTGAGTCATCCTGAGAAGCCAGCTTGCCAGCCCCATATTCATCGAACATGGCTTTTTCTTCCGTGGATTTTTCTTCCTCTTCCAACTTGATGCTTTGAAAGTTCTCAAGGAGTTCCGCCTGAAGACGTTCAGCTTCAACCGCATCAGCATCTTCATCGCCCGGGTCATCGACATCTGTCGACTCAGAAGCACCCTCTGTGCCAACATCCCCTTTTGTCTTCATAGCTTCTTCTTTCAGTCGTTTCTCGAGCTCCATGTCTGCTATCTTTTGTTCTTCATTTTCTTCATCGCTCTCGATAACTTCGACTGGGGGCTGAGCTCTGTTGTAGGGTTGTTGTTGGCTCTTCCTCAATGCGGTACACACCAGTTCCCCACGGCACTCCAAACAGATGGAAACCATGCTGCTTGTTTCTTTCATGCATGCCGGGCATAAAGTCATACCCGGTTGAGGACCATAGTATCGGACACAAAATTCTGTGACCTTGATACGTCTCTCGTCGTCTGCATCGAGTGTCAAATTGGGTTGCTGGAGAAGCTCTTCACACACTTCCTGGATATGGATGACCTCCTGGGCAATCCCTTTTCTGCTATCTCCGTCCAGGCTCCTACAAACTTGCGTTGCAAGATTTGCAAGGCCCTTCCGGGATGCATATGAGCTTGGTCCAAGAACTGATCCAATCACAAATTTGGAACCTCCTGGGACATACAGCCGCTTCCACTTTCCATCATTTGCCTCGTACCATGCACCACTAAAGGCGGTAAAAGGAATGACTTGTGTTGTGCAGATGCGACCGTCAGTGTCGAGCCGTGCCTCATATTCAGCAAGGTTGTTCGCACTGATGTAAAGAGCGATCCTTCCCTCGGCAAATTTCTTTGGTCGAAGGATATCACAGCCCACATCGTCCCAAGGAGCAAATGGTGTGAAGTATGACATGAACCGTTCCTTGCCGTCACCTCCAGGAATGAGGCCATTCGTAATGATGGAACTCAAGACCCTCATGGTGGTGATGTGAAAGCAAGTTGCCAGGCTCAAAGTGCACCGTGGGTTCAGGGGGTGAGTGATCAAAGTCGCGTCCAACGGCAACATATACCGGGTGTCCCACTGTGTGTGTCCGGTGGAGGCACGAATTGCCACTGGCATGATGAACATAGGAGAGTTCGACAATTCACTCATGTCGATGCCTCCATGAGCCGAAGCCCATGCACGGTCCCAATTGCCAACGTCACTCTGATCAGCGGTGATGCAGAGAATCTGCCACCTCTGTCTGTTCTGACATTTGGCCATAGTCCATCCATACCTGATGATGGCCTCCAACCTGAGCTTTCCAATCTCATGAGTTGAGGGGTCAAGAGGATCGTAGACTTCACAATACTGGGTATCGCTCCTGTCATACTTCTTCTTGAACCACACCGGTTCCCACACATGATAGTCGGACAGCATTCTATTCAGGTCGACCCATCCTCCTTCATCACATTTGATTTGTCGGCTTGGGTCATATCCACGTCCCGGTTTATGTCCCTTCATTCCGATCTGGTGTCGGAGCAACTTGACCAAGCGATGCGAAGCCTCCATCTCATTTGGATCAAGTCTGTCCATGAAGTAGTGACGGGTGTATACCATGCCTTTGGTCAGCACCACATGTCTGAACGTGGAACCATAAGCCGGCATGATACGAAGCTTCCCGAATTTTGATTCCACTGGAATCTTTGCATAACCTGGCCATTTTCTCAAGTAACTATCGTCCTTCTCATACATCTCGGCACAGGTAGCATAGAAGCCTCCATCGCCCGCAACAGCACTTTGGCATACCTCCTCAAGTTCACGCTTGGTGCGAGGACCGAGTCCGGTGATTGACATGCCAGCCACTTTGAGGAGTCCTTCTTCAGCATCTCCGGCTTCCCCAAGTGTCATGCTGCGCGAGAGTTTAATGCAGAACAAATCCTCTTCATCATCGAAGGGATCATGAACTTCAGCATCAACATCCACCTCATCTTTCTCTTGCTGGCTACGACGGTTGTCGTCACCCTCAGGTACTCCATGGGTTTCAGTATCGACTTCCATCTCATCATTCTCCCCATCAGCTCCAGCGACCCTCGTGGGATCAAAGTTGCCGACGATGATTGATTTGATCATGCGGAGGGCCTCTCTTTGATTCCGGGTGTCTTCTTCAGCCACTCGACAGGATTCCATGTTATGACCGTCCGCCCCACACAAAAGACAGACATTGTTCGTATCTGCAAGGTTGACCAACATGCGATATCCTTCCAGCACATCATGGCGTGGTCCGGGAATTGGATTCTTGCGATGCTCTTCCTCTTCTTCATATTGCGGCATATTGAACTCGGGGATGTACGACTCCTTGGGTTGTGGTTCTGGATGCGTTGCATCATTTTCCCCACTTCCTTCGGGACGTTTCTCCTCCTCCTTCATATCCACATCACCACGAAGAACAACGGAAGCACGCAAGGTGAGCAGGTCATAAGGGGTGATCATGCTCAACTTGGTACGATCAACAGAGTCCAACATCAACGAGCAGAGGTGCTTCTCCTTCTCATTGGGCCATGTATTCCAACTCCCACGACGTTTGTCGTTTGGTGTGGTGGTATACGATGATGTGCCCTTGAAGATCAAGAAAGATCTCTCCAGCCCATTATAGATGGCCTCCACGACTGTCTGCTCCTTACATCCACATTCCTCCAAGATATGAAGTTGATTATGAGTGGTAGCGCAGACATCCAAAACTCCGAGCCACATCTCCATGATGTCGCCGCATTTCTCCGCAGATGCCTTCGACCACTCGAAGATCTGGTTCATAACCACATCTTGCTCCCCCTGCGTGGCAATCAGCGCTTTCACGTAGTCCGTATAGGCCACGTTTCCAAAATCGACACCGATCCGGAAGTACTCCTCGGTTTGGTCAGTATCTTCATTATAACTTTTCTCGAAGAGCACATTGCACTGCCTCATTTTGCCACCCTCGCAGAGGTCCTCCGCCATGTCCGGAGGGATTCTGATCTCACCAAGATGGGACACTGCCTTCATAATCTTTTCGCCTTGGTCGTCCCCCTTGTTGCCAATCAAACAGTCAGCCAACGTAACGAGCCACTTGGTGATGTCGTCCCGGATACTGATCTTGGTCATACCGGTCTCCTGCAAGGCGATCTTCACACGGGCTCCCATTTGCAACCTTTTCTCCCTATGGTGGTCAGTGCTGAAACGATAGGATGTTTCCGTTGCATAAGAGTTGGCGCTGCATCTGAGGCATGTCCATTGTTTGGCTGTGTTGGTCTCTCTGGCTTTGGGGTCCGTTCGACAAACCTCACAGAAGATCTTAGAGTTGTTGTAGTCGACCAGCCGCCAGAAAGGACCATAGAAGTACTGCTCAGAAGGGGTCACACTGACAATCTCAGAGACAACGAAGTCAGCCTTCTCCTGTCTCAAATTGCGAGCATCATCAGCTTCCTTCATCTTTGCCTCAAACTCTCGAACGGCGGCATCAGGATCCTGGGCTACTCCTCCAGATGAGGATGCAACCTTGGGTGGTCTCGCCACTTCCGTCAAGATGTCATTTGAGATACCGAAGGCATGTGATCGACTGTCACCAAGAATGTTCAGGTAGTCGATCGTTTCCCTCCTGAGACTGCACAGAAGCAACATCTTTTGCTTGAACAGAGTTTTGTCCATAGCAGCGAAGATGAAGTCCTTGGCATCCACCTTGCGAATCTTCACAAAGTGATCGCCACCTGACAGCCACATGGATCTCCAGGGTCCGGGTTCAGTCGATGACAGTATACCCTTTTGCCTGAGACTTGCATGGACTTTCGTTGCAAAGTGACCCGTCTGAGACATGCGAGCATGGTTGAATCGAATATCAGAGTTGAGCATAACGAAGATAGGTCGCGATGCAACAGAATCAAGCGTCATGATGCCATCAACAACTGTACTCTCATCGTCCAACGAACACATATCTCTTCTTCGATCGTCAGCAGACAACATGAATCCAAAGGAAAGCCAGACATGTACTGTCACATTGTCGGCCTCTTGGTTGTTCTTGATCAGCTGAACGCATCGATCGACGGCATTGAGGAACTGTTCCATTGGCTTACCATCGAAGTCTGCGATATACACCACCAGAATCTGTCCATAACCCATGACATTCTTCAAACCTTCGCCAATTCGGTCACGAGTTGTAGCTCTTGCCACGGTGTAATGCAGATCAGTCAAGACGATGGTAACGGCAGAACGAATAGAACCGCCCAGCTGTTTGGCTTCCTCACCATTTGCAACGGTTGTCCCCACAGGACAACGGAGTTGATTCATCAAGGGCTTGAGTTCACGGGCAAAATCTTCGTTGGCTTCCACCAGCTTCAAGAAATACATCATGACCGGAACCGACGGGTAGTACCCGGTGCGAATCAGATCAGATATCTTGCTAGCATGATGATACAAACGAACCCATTCAATGTCCCCCCAGCAATGGGATTCCGCCTCCATTGTTGCGTTGATGCCGTTGACCATGAGGAAGTTCAGGCTCAAATACGTGGTCAGACGTCGCACATATTGAGACCATGTGCTCAGGGAAGCCTTGTTCGCAACTGGCCCCATGATGGGCGTCGGAACGTATGCTCCTCCTTCCTCGGCAACCAGCACGGTCACCTTGGTCGGTGCTCCTGAATAATCTGGTCCCTCTTTCCATTGAGTCACGCATCCTCGAGGCTTTGATGGTTGGATCCAATCGGGTACAAACGATGGTCGAGCACCTTGGCTTCCTCTAGGAGACGAATGTCCACCAGGAGGAGCTTTGGGCATTGCCTTCGGGGGAGGTGATCGTGATGATCCTCTTCCCTTCCCTTGTGGAGTCCCTGGTGATGGGGTACGGGTCCTTCCTCGCCATCTCGATGATGATGGTTGTGGTGGTGGACCCTCGGGAGCTGGTGGCCTTGCCCAGAATGGAACCTCTTCGACTTGACACTCATTCGGCTTGCGTCCGTCACTGAACATGAGGGGCGTCTGCCAATCATTAAGTCGATGAATCTTGGGTCTTCCCTCTGAATCGAGATTCTCGGGTGCCATGCTTCCAGTGGTCACAGTACCCCCCATCTGGGAGGCTGACATGGTCGTCATGTAGACCTTGAACAAGGAAAACGTGTCCTCCCTTTCTCTCATAGAGTGAGGATAACCAGCTTCAGCTCCATAGACGTTGTACCCCCCACGATAGATGATATCTTCGGACAGATCCCAGCTCTCCAAGATTTCATCAATGAGTTCTTGACAATTGTTGTACGTAGAGTTGTCCAGTTGGTTGAATGATGCAATACCATACTTTTCCTTCTGGCCCTCATAAAAGTGCAACCAATTGTGAATGACTTTACATGCTCCCAGCAATGTCTCCAGATAAGTCACTGCTGCTGCGCGGAACAATGGAATGTCATGCCTCAAACTCATGCTGTCCTCCAAGACGTCTTGAATGATCATCTTCTTGAACTTGGGGTCTGCATTGTTCATCCTCAAAGCATGCCCGAGTTGCTTTGATCTCAAACGAGCAATCTTGCAGATCTTGTAGAGATTTTGGGCGTTGAACTCGTCAGTGTGACAACCAGGATTTGGCGTACTATTGAGGACGTTCAGGCATAAAAGCCAGTGATGGTCGTCGTCACGGATCTGCGCTTTGTGGGACGATTCCGGGGGAATGTTGGTGTTCAGCTGGGTGTTTCCAGAATTCCACATTGTCAAGATCTTCTCCTTGATGCGAGGCAACGGAGTCTCAATCCCGAACGGTTGTGGGCTAAAATTCGCAGCTAACACATCAGCAAAATCCCCTATTCTTGCCATGGCGTCGGGCGTAATGAACAACTCACTGTTGCTCATTTTCTTGCATCTCATGATCCTCGCAAACGTCTTCACTCTCTGCAAGAATGCGCCACCATTTACGGCAAGGTCCACATCATTCTCGATCGCCAACATCAGGTGATACAGGACCTCCCCAGCCGGTTCAGCGTCATCTGCATCCTTCCTCTTGGATAGGTACCACGCAGAGTATACCATCACCGGTGGGAATTGGAATGTCTCTATCCACCTTCGGCAATCATTCACCGTAGGTTTTCTCGATCCCACATCCATGTGGGAGCAAAATGGTGGAGGCAAGTGGCCAGTGTTCTGGTGGTTGACGGCATTCTTCAGAACGTTCGCCGCCTGATTGATCAGAACAGTGAAGTTTTCCAGGGTAGGAGCCGGCCCAGCCATGATGCCAAGGACCCACCTCCACAAACGAGTGCGTTGCACAACGTCTAGGGGTGTTACCAAGACAGATGACCACGAGTACTGCAACCTCCGCGATTGGATCCGGTGGATCACAAAAGCTTCGGAGCAGACCCGATCGAGCACGGCGCACGCCCCGGTTCCTGACCGCTTGATCCTGCCCAAATTCCAACGGAGATGACGGTGAATGTCACTTCTAGGTCCTTCAGAGTATATTGAGTGATATTCTTTCCATTCGTCACAATTTCTCAATCTTTTCTGTTTCATTGGAAAGGCAAGATCCTCCTTCTTAGACTTGATGGCTACCATATGGTTGACTCGATTGACTACGTTTCTGATGATTCGATCCGTATACTGTTGAGTACCTTTCGTCTCTCTACCAGCACACTTGCCGTGGTCATGTGAATGATCACACTTCAATCTCATGTTGGGAAACTCGACCCCCCATGATATGATTCTCCATGGCTTCTTAAGGCTCTCAGCTTCAACAGAAAATTTAGTCTTGAGTCCGTACATGCACCCATCGAAGTCGTGTATGTGGCAATCCGCTCCCTCGATGACATCGACAATCCTTCGGTCTCTCCAGTAGTCACAACCCCTAGGCAATTCCATCAGTGCCATACCACCCAGAGATATGATCTTTACCAGGCACACTACGAACTCTTCCCATAATCTCCAGAACATGGATGCCTTCATCTTGATTAAGTGAGCTGTCGACTCTTTTCTCAGCATGTTTAGCCGATTCCACGGAGAACCTCCGGTACAAGGACCTGCGAAGAAAACCGCATCCTTTTCTGTACGAACACATCTCCTCCACTTCGCCTTGCCATAAGGTGACAATAAATCATCATCTTCGGTCAACGTTTCCAGGTGGATGTGAATGTGCTTCATTTTGGGGACGGTTTCCGTGAAGAGACTCACAGGCTCTGCACACATCAACAACAGACATGGGACCACGTCAGGTAGTTCGTAGACTGTGATGGTCACTGACTCACCTATGTAATGGGTCATGACAGCATCTGGAATTGACCGATCGAATGAATACGACAGTCGAGTGCCATCCTTTCTTACCAGTATCAGATTGATCTTGGACAAGTGATCCATGACGATCTTCACTTCATATTGATATCCGACAAACATATCATTTCTCCCAATGATCTTCATCCCATTGGTCTTCCGACAAATAGCAACACGTGGATGCGATTTTCGATCAACACCTTTGGGAGAGTCCGATGTCACACCATCATCCAGTATGTCATCCCCTTGATCAACGGTGTCCCAGTCGTCACTGCGAACCAGGTAGAACTTGGTTGATCCGGTCCAGAACTCATTTCGATCATTGGAATACTCGGTATTGTTGCCAGCAAAACGCCAATCATCGGGTATCACACGTTTGTATCGTTGAAATTGAATAGTTGTATTGCGAGCATCTGTCAACATCTGCACATTGCAAGGACAGTCGCCTGCTTCATTGGGTACGAACATTCTTCTTCTAGGACGTACATGTACCCGGATCAGTTCATCCCCGTCCCATTTCCAATAATCCTCTTCAGTTGTCGAACTGGATTTCCTTTGTTTGACTGGTGCTAATGTATCACAGATAGTAGGAGATGCAGTCACGTACGAAAGGGGACCCCCCAGGCAACTCCCCCCA
>VSDK01026647.1:437584-467383 GCA_009767595.1 Symbiodinium kawagutii
AACTGGAGTGTGGAGTTCACATAGCACATTAAATGATATAGTCGCATGTCGTCATCTTTGGACCATTTGGTCACATTACGTGCCAAGGTATTGATCGACCGCAACAAATCAAAACGAGCGATCCGTGCAGCATAGAGTAACTTCATCAGTATACTAGAAGCATGTGGAGCAAGTGCGCCCCGTACTGCATCCCCTGAAGCGACGTCAACTTCAGGGTTCTCAGATGGTGAACCAGCTGAGATTGTCGGATCAAATCGATGAGAGCACCATGGACAGTCAACAGCCCTTTTGGGGTTGCCAGGACATGGGGCTCGTGATTGATGGTTCTTGGTTTCTTCGGGAAGACTGGGAGTACTCACTTTCTTCATCTTCGTATCCTTCCCTACTATATCCAAGTACTTTTCGACTGATTGTCTTAAGAGGCCTTCCATGTCATAGGTCATGGTGGTGACTTGAGTCCCATCATGCAACTTGGAAGTCCCTTTCGACAAAACACATCCCAGATAAAGACCAAGGTCTGTCTCCGGTTCAATGTTCAATTTGGTTCGAAGCAATGCCCAACCTTTGGCCAGATTTTCGGCTGGACCTGCCATCTTCAAGTCATCCACATACACAGCTAATAATAACCGCATTTGTGGGTGAAAGTACATAGAGGGCCACTCCTCCCCTACGGGGATGAACCCTAAGGTTTTAACTTGTGTATCACAATGTTGTTCCCACATAGTACCAGCATCTGGATGCCCGTACAAGGCCTTTACCAGGCGAACAACAGGACGACGGAACTTGCTGATGTCAACATCCTCAGGCCACGCATCAGGGGGCAGTTCTACCCAGCATTTGGCGCCAGTCAGATTTGCCTGAATGTATGCCTGAATTGCGTCAGCCAGTTTCACGTCATGTCCAGGGAGGCATCCATAGAAATCTACCCATCTCGACGCTTCGAACGATGCAGGGGAGTTTCCTAAGTCCTGAAAGAAAGCTGCCTCTCTGTGTTGATTCTTCACTTGGTTTCCCAAGAGAACACCGCGCCCTTTGAATTTCCTGCGGGGGTCACCTTTGGGAAGCTGATGATTCTTTTCCACACAAATGCCGTGAACTCGGGCTAGATGAATGTCTTCTCCATTCTTCTTAGCTTCTCTGACTACATCATCCAATTCCCTGATCACAGACCTATCATATACACCAGCCTCCCTTTGCCCTTTCCGTTCCTTCTGCATTGAGGCCCGGGCATCAGCGTCTTCCATCATCTCTTTCCGACCAACAGGTCTTGATACCATGGCATTAAATCCATAGTTTGATGAAGGACACGTGGATACATGTTCACGGTGTTGGTCGACATGTGATATACACGGCATAGACGGAAAATGTCTTACCTTGTCATGCATGTTCGATGTCCCACCAACAGCTATCGATGGGGTACTAATGTGCCCATGTTCTTCATCATATACATCTTCCATGTTCCAAGTGGCTGATGGTCCGTGTCCTGCCTCGATGGCTGCCCACGTGTCCCAATCATATTCGAAGTCTTCATCATCGGGACAACTTGTGGATACTGATGACGAAATTGGACTATGCATTTCCGCATCGCCGTCAGACTCAGAGCCAATAGGAACGGAGAGGTGTGGAGAACGGATAATCTTCTTCAACCGAATTGTCTTATCAGTATCCACGTTGGTCGGACACGTTGCGTCACGGCCATGGGAACCATATGACATACCATCGACAGTGAATGACGTTGTCACATCACCATCTTCAGTAACACTCGATCGAACATAGACATCCTTCAGATCTGAACGTGCAGCAACAGATGCATCTTTGAGATCTGCTCCATCATCATGGTCGGTTCCTTCCTTATCCTTCGCTCCCTTTTCCTTCTTCTTCTTCTTCTTTTCTTTCAACTTTTTCTCATGCTTGGGAGCTGGTTTGGGCTTGGCCTTACTTTCTCCTGATGGTTTCTTGGTCTTGGATCTTTCAGCGGTGCTTTCATCAATCTTCCTAGTGATCCTCGCCGCTTCTTCTTCGATCTCTTTCCTCTTCTTGTACATGTTCCTTTTCTTGATCGACATCCTTTGCCATTCCTCTGGGAGCATTTCAGACTTAGGACGAGGAGAACCGAATACCAACTTCCTTCCATCCTCTCCTACTCTATATTTTCTACCAGCGGAATTGATCTTGACCCATTGACCATCATCATCAAGATAGATGACACCATCACCTGCCTTACCTCCTTCCGAATAGTGCTTCATCGGTTCAGTGTCAATCCCATCCCTCACCATACGATCACGTAGATCCTCTCTCTTGTCCATCGCATCATCAGCAATGCGACCACCCGACCCTGAGGGACCATCACCTGGATCATCACCATCATCGTCCTCATTGTCATCCTCGTCACCTTCAATTGGCGCATCTAGGATTTCCGGGGACTTCTGGTAACGTTCCTTGTCAGTCAATCCTTCAAGTGTTGAGTTCATTTCCTCATATCGGGCCTTGCAAGGGAATGTGATGGGATGACGCAATACCAACTTTTGCACTAGCTGTGGTTTCCTCAACTTATCACATGGTCTCTCAGCATCAAAGGCAAGGTTTTGTTTGGTGAAATCATCCAATGCCCAAACGCGATACTGACCTGTCCACTTGAACCCAATTCCAATCTCATAGCCTGCAAAGACACCTGGAATGGCATCGGGGTCAAACTTGTGAGATTGATGCACAACTCTGGTGCTGCTGGGCTTAAAGGACACCAAAGCACCAAAGGGAATGGGTTCACCCCCAAACTCTTCATCGTGCAGTTTCGCCCATGCACTCAAATCGTCATTGATCCTCTCGATGTTCAACAACTGACAAGTGCATTCAACGGCCGCACGCCAGAAGCACGGTGGGAGACCGGCTTGAAGTAAACATGTAGTGGTAGTGGTGATCACAAATTGGTTGTTTCTCTCAGCAATTGCATTGTTCTGAGGTCTCCCAGGGAGTGAATGATCATATGGGATACGAAGCTCCGCGGTGGCCTTCTCAAATTGGGGAGCTTTATCCGCATAGATCTCTCTTATCTGAAATCGACCTTTGAACCTCTTCAGTGCACGAACGACATCATCACTGGACTTGGTCTGTGAAACATAAGCACCAAGAAGCCCTGTGAACCTGTCACGAACAACCAATACCTCATTCTCCAACAGGTATCCCTCGTCGTACACTTTTCGAGTATCAAGAAAATCCATGGTCACCAAATCACCAAACTTCTTGAGTTTACGTTGGAAAGCTCCACGATAACTCTTGTAGTGTTTCATCTTTGAGCGAACGCAAGCATCACAATATGGGTTCTTATATCGGTGTGTTAGGATGTGGACCAACGATGTTGCTTCTCTTTTCAGAGTTCCTCTACGTCTTAGACATGGTTCACCTCCATCATCACCGACATCCATCTCATCATCATCCTTTTCCACTTCTCGTCTAGCCTCCCTTGGAGGGGCTCCAACTTCATCATCATCAAATTCGGGTTCATATTCGCCACCGACCAAATCATCCCATTCCTCGTCATCCATTGGTCTACTCATGAACGCTTCGACCTCTCCAGGGGCCATGTCTCCCAGATCCCAATCAGATAATCTATCATTATCCTCTGGATCCTCCAATGGAGGGACATGGTGTGCCTCAGGTAAGTCGTCAAAGATGTCTTCCTCAAGGTCATGTTCACCAACCATTGCAACTTTCTTTCGACGACTTTTCCTCACCCTCTTGGTATTTCGAGGACTTGGATCTAGTTGATCAGTGGATGCCCTGAACTCGTCCCCGCTATCAGTGTCAATGACCATCGTATTGTTCGACTCACCATTGTTGTTGAATATTCCCATCAATCGATCGGTCATCCGACATTTACGGGGTTCACATTCCTTTGATCCGAGGTGGATATACGGTATGAGATCACGAACGATCATGTCGATACGTAATCCATCCTTGTTGATCATGAATGGTTCCTTCCCAGGTGGCCAAACGAATGCAAATCCCTCATGCATACATCTCTTCCCCATTGAAAACACCGAAGGCGTATCATCGAGGACCTGGACTTGGGCTTTCTCCTTCATTGTTCCCATGTCGATGTTGACCATATGATCTGCGATGGTAATACCATTGGCTGTGTGGAAGGTGATGGGATCACACGGATGAAGATCAAGCTCCATCCTGATAGCCTTCCTCCGAGCAATCAGATCATGGCCGCTTCCCGAATCCATGATGAACCTCTTATCCTTCTCTTCAACCGGGACAGTAATGCACATAACATTGTCTCTTTTGACATTGTTCCGTACAACATGGGGAATCATCCTCTCGACGAGTACTCCATCGGGGGAATGCTCATCTTCATCATCACCCAACAATCTCATTTCGATATCGTAGTTGGGTCCCACGATGAGAATGACCGTATCTATCAGACGATACTCATTGGTGTCGAGAAGGATCCCAGCACCCCTTGCCCGACAAGCTCCAAGCTTGCGTGCGATCGTCTCATTGGTTCCGTACAGGTAATTCTGCACATCAACCATCCTGTGTGGACGTTTAGATTCCTTCCTTGGCCACACGGTCAACTTCTCTGGATCGACCTCGAACACATGGGATTCCACGTTCATGTCGAATCGTACTTTGCTTTTCTTAGGAGTTCTCCTTCGATTGGGCATGGCATATACCTCATCCTCTGAATCAGAAATGTGAGTCAATGCAGGGGTTGCTTTCTTTGGCTTGGACCCTTTCATGTTGGCATCATGTTGATACTTGCAATCCTTGCCATTCTTGCAGTGTCCTTCTTGTACCCACATAATGCAATGCCCCTTTCTCTTGGCAGGTGAGGGAGATCTAGTGTTCCTTTTGTTCCTACTGCCTCCTCTTCCACCTGATCCTTGACTTGAACTCGATCCTTTGCTGTTCTGCCTTCTTCCCCTCGAAGCCTCTCTCTTTTTCTTCTGTTCCTCTTTCCATTTCTTATGTACCGCCTCTGAATGACTGTACGGACATGCTGACCCATTGCGGCAATCTTTCTTGTCAAAGTGAAAGAAACATGGGATCTTTGACTTATCCTTTTCTTTAGGGGGAGGCTTGCTTCCACCAGGTTTCTTGGCATTGTGGTTCTTCGGTTGAGGATTAGCTATGATTGGACCAGCTGGTGCCGTTGTCGTTGACGATGATCCACTGGGTTTCTCCTCCTTTGGCTTCTTCGGTTTCTTCGGAGACTTTGGAGACCCCCCAGGTTCATCATCACCTATAGCAGGAGCACCAGGTTTTCTGACATCATTCACGCTCTTCTTCAACCATTTATCCCACGCCAATGTATTCTTGTCTTCTCTCTGCTTGGCGATGTAATGTTGGATCCTACCTTCCAAGAATTGCCTGGTCTTGTCAGCATCGCCCTCTTTAGCCGAGTCGTACCTCTGCATGTCATACTGCATGAGTTTGGATCCCTTGATCTTTCTCCATAGACAGTCACGCAATGTCTTATCTGATTGTTGGTCAGCAGGATTGATGTTATTCAGAATTTCAGTCCATTGGTACCAGAACTTATCAAGGAGGTGATCTCCGGGGTATGGCAAGTCATGGATACTTGAAACAGTAAACATCAGCTGATCATGGTTCGCAGTCTTAAAGCTTTCAAGGATGATAGCAAGAATCTCTCGTCCAAGGACGAAGTCATCTTGTTTTGCCTTCTCTTGTGTCATGATGTTGAGTCGATAAGCTGCTTCTCTGGCCGCATCACCAGCATTAACAATGCATTGGTTCAATGCGACAGCCAACTTAGAATCAATAGATGCAAAGCGACGACCACCAGAGTTTGCTAATGTCTTCAAATTTGGAGTATCCTTGGTGGCTTCACCGATCCAACGTTTCCATACTTCGGGTTCAGTGTGATTACCCGCAGCAATGATGATTCGCTGGATAACTTCGCTTCTCCATCGTAACAGACCATCAATCTTCGGCCATGCTGGGATCACAATCTTCTCCATTTCCTTGATCGGGATGACACTTCCCCCTAGCTCTTGATTAGTGACTTCATCACGTAATCTTTGTGCTTCATCACGTTCTTCGGTCAACATGTCATCCAATTGATCCTGCCAACCCTTCCGCATCTCAAGTTCATCTTTGATGGTACTATTCTGTTGCTGGAGTTGTTTGATCTCATCTTCCCTCTCATCCCTCAATTCGGATTCCCTGATGTACCATTTACCTTTCAGATCATGAACCAAATCACTCCATACTTTGTCCGACTCCGCCTTACTCTTTTCGGCCTCTACCAATTCCGAACGGAGCTCGGCGATGGCACGATCCTGGGACGATGTTCGCTTAGGTAGGTCGGGTAATGGTGCTATTGGTCTAAACCTTGAGGCTTCTCTTTGTTCAGGGGTACCAAACCGAGCAAGATCACCCCCTACTACCGCAGCGTTAGGAGACAAGGTTTCTCGATCTCCCGTGGTCTGGGTTTCGGTGGATCTGTTCACAGTGGATATCCGCAAAGAATTGCATTGGATAGTGAGATCATCGACAGATTTCCGAAGACCATGAATAAGGGTGTCCTTCATCCGCATTTGATCCTGAAGACTATTGATTCTTTGCTCATGGATCAGATTGGGTGAATGATCCCTGGAGGCATCCTTCATGACACTTACGGCAGCCTTCAGTTTATCACGTTCAAGAGCAACGGATTGTTCGGACAGTAACAAACCAGTTCTCTCTTTGATGACCTGTTGGTACTGCTCTTGACTGGCCAGGGCCTCGTCTCGTGACTGTGACAACATGCCCTCCAGATGCTGAATTTCACTCAGGGCCTGACGCCTTAGAGCGACAACTTCAACATTCTGATTGGCCTCCTGCGATGCAAGACCTTGTTGGGCTGATACAACTTCAGCAGTCATTTCTATGATCATGGTGTCTTTGGCACGAACCTCCATGTTCTTAGCAGCTATGGTGCGTTGTGCTTCTCTCAATTCATTACCCCTCATCAAGCATTGCTCACTCATCGATTGAGCATCTGCTCTCGATGTCCTTTCTTCCTCGGATAAGACCCGATAATGCATGGCTTCTTGATGGAGGTTACGAATCGTTCGCATAGCTAGCTCTTCAGTGTGCTGGAATTGTTCAGCCTGTCTTACATAAGCATCTTGTGCTTCCTCACCTCTACGAAAGATATGGGTAGCAAGATTTCCCAATTGTGTTCTATGTCTCTCCAACATTTCTATTCGTGTAGTAGCACCCTCATCCTCACTCATCATGTGTTCCATCCATTGGGTGTAATACGTGACCATGTTGTCCACTTCTGAATGAACCATTTGTTGGAATGCTACAAATTGATGATATGCTTGCTGTTCATTGTACATGGTGACCTCTTCTGCTCTCAATGCCTTCGAGTTAGCGACAGTCAGCTCCGACTCCAAGCGATGCGATGCATCAGCTTGTCGCCGGGCCGTCTCGTTAGCCCGAGCCAATTGAGCACGAAGTTCTCGGACCGATCTGGCCGAGGTAGATCTCGATCTCTCCCTTCTCGACCCATCATTAACGTCACCAGATGTTCTACCTCTACTGCCGGTGGCAGACCCGTCAGCTCGTTGCCATGATGTCGAGTCCTCTGTTTGTCCATCCATGAGTGCTGGGATGGTTCCATCGGAATTCATACCTGGACTTGACTGGTTAGAACCTTCCATGGCAGGTGCCGCAGGATTCGATGCAAATGAATACGTTCCAGTGCTGGACATGCAATGCTCGTAGCTCACCAGAGTGCTACGGCTGATAACCTATGAATCGCAAGACGTATGACCTCACCAGGGTAATACCTACCGCGATCTGGTAGATGGTTAGTAAGTCTCAATCACTCAGTGCAGTGGCAGCAGCAATTGCAGCAGCGCGGATTCTTTTCAAGTGCATCTACTTTGGGCATCTTGAGCCAAAGTATGTCGGTTCACATCATCTTTACGATGAGCGCTGTACTAGGTATATGACTTGGCATGACATGACATGTCCTACCGCACACCCACTCGCACTTAACTACATCAAACATACTCTGTCATACCATTTCACACCCAACACCTTCCTGATGCCTGTAGCTCTGGTCATTGGATGTTGGGGTTCGTTGTCACCCGGATCTCTGCTTTTCCGGCTCCAAGCTGGGTCGACTGGTGAGACATTCTTCGAAAGTTCAACGCAGGAACCCTGGTCGAGGACTTGAAGTTTAAGCGCATTCCAAGCTGTTCAAAAAACCATCTTTTCCACATAAACAGTCCAAGTCGTTGCATATGCGGTGGTTGATCTCAATGCTGCTGCTCCGGAAAAGCCAGTGTTTTCAGCCGCTCTTCGCCAAGCAAAATACATCCCATGTGCTATTTACATCACTTGAACACTTCGAATAGACAAACTGCAAGGACCCTGGGATGGACAAATGATCAATGAAATGCTGCACCACCCGGTAAACCAGATTGGTCGCCCATGAATTTGAAGCACCTTCTGAAACCCCCGTGGGCTTTAACAAAAGGTCAAGACTGACATGCCCCAAAAGAATTTAAAGACATAGCCTAGAGCAATTTGCCCTTCAATTTGTTTCTGACAGATCGCCTGGTCAGGGGGTGTCAGGGGATATCTGCTTGGCCATCCCTTCGGGCGCTCGATTTCCGCTGTGCTGGTTACCAGGAGCTCAGTCGAGTCACAGCCTCGTGCACAGTTCCTGATGTAAATCCTACTTTGTCCTTGCGGCTTGGCTTATATAACACAAGTGAAACTTGGCGGTTGCAATATGGCGCTGTGAGAGCCAGCAATGTGGTTAAACCATGTAGGAGGAAACGACATGTGCGGCAAGGTCTTACAGCAATGCAGCAAATTGGTCGCCTTTCTGCTGCCAACCAGCATCATTGCTGGCAGGAACAATACGCCTTCTGATGTTGGTCTAGGTTCGGGAAAGTATTACAGTAAATGGTACGATGCTGGTGGTTGTCGAGGCAGACTTCCGTATTGAGAAACCGTTGATCATGATGCTTACTGTTGCATTCTACTAATGGCTAGGATGGAATTGCCAGAATCTCATTATTCCATATCAGCTTGCATGCTATCTAAGTGCCAAATTCTCACATGAAATCGTGAAACACAAAGCTCTGGCAACAGCAAACTTGGTAATTATCGGCTTTGCTTGCGAGATAATCATCATACATAGCAAAAGTTTTCAAAAGCCAGGAACAGTGTAGAAAAGCATCCGTGCATCCTCCCTGGCCTACTCCATGGTGTGCTGACACAGCATGCCTCATATCCTTTGCCGCCATCTGTCTTACAAATCTCCTAAGACCCATGGGTCTCTGGATGCAGCTTCCTCAGGGGTCTGTGGCTCAGCCAGTGCAGACCTGGAAAGAGGCGAACGGGGAATGCTTCGACCCTGACCGTCTGTCGAAGAAGATCGAATAAGAACCATTAATTGCAATGTCCAAGATGAAATTATTGCTGATCATTGTTGGGATAATAGGACTTGGCGAATGACTACTGAACCATAGTTGAAGTGTTCGTAAAATGCAGTATTGTTTCTGTCTACCTGGTAGTTGTATTGGGATGGTCTTACCGTTTACCCCTGATAGTCATAAATACAGTTCAGCAGTTCATGATGTGAAACTGCTCAAAATTCAGTTGGTATGAGGCGACTGGCAGATTTCTGGCAGTCTGATCATCCCCCATGAACGAGCCCAGCATGCCCAGCTCAAATCTGGTATAAGAACAGCAATTTGAACTTGTTGATCTTGATAACTATGGCGACCTTTTGGAAGTACAATAAATCTGACCACAAGGACATACACATGACATTTCAGCATGGAGATTAGCACCGGCAGGACGAATGGGGGCGGGCCATTCCACCTCATGCTGACCACTCTCAACAGTGAGGGCACTGCAGGTGGGCTGATTGGTTGGCGGTCAGTGGTTGCTTGAAGTCGCCGTGGTTGGCACTCACCCTTGGCCTGGATTAACCATAACCAGCTTTGAAGTCGCAACAAAACTCTGACCAACTCATACCTCCCTGGGTCAAAACCAGCATGGGTATGGAAAGCCACCCACTTTGGAATTCGATTTTATGAAACAAAATGCCGGTTCCTCACATGTCAACCGTAGTTTAACCCAGGGCAACTATCAGCCACTTGCATTCACCGTGAGCTCGTCTTAGAGCAGCCGTTCCGCCCCGCCTTCAGCTAAGCTCCTCGGTGTCGGGCACCACCGAGCGCATCTTGGCGCGGCCGAAGAGCCGCGAGAAGAAGCCGTGGGAAGCCGCAGGTAACGAAGAAGGCTCCTCCGCCTGAAACGGGGGTGGGGGTGGGAAAACCTAAGTATAGAATTCCATTATGCAATGCAAATATATATATATATATATATATTTATTTAAATAGTAACTGCATTTTCCAGGTGTGTATGACATCTTTCAATAGTTAGCATAATACATCTCTCCAAACCTGTCTACAGATGCGTACCCATATACAGATAGCACTGTTTGCAATCTAACATGCAATCCAACCAGCAATCCAAATGTTTAGTTTAAAACCCGTTTGTTGATCAGATGGAAGTTATCTAAATTTAGATCTTGCAATGTTCGCCGTTCCGCCATCACCTCGCTGGGTAGGGCATGGCATTAGCCCAGTTGGTTTCAACATCAAGGATCCGTTGGCCCCAAGCTCCCCTGGCCTGGACACTGTCGTCGTCAATTTCCATCGCCATAATATCCTGAGACAAGCACTGGTTGGTGGGTTCAACCTTTGTGAAAAATAGTCCACCAACATCGACCAACCATTTATTAAAAACTATGCGGGGAAAAAATGTTTGAAACCACCAACCAGAGCAAACTGTGGCAATGGTGATGGATAATAACAACTGGTTACGTATCACTAGATATAACAAGCAAAACTACAGCAATTATTTTAACTTCACCAAATAGATCGAACAATTTACCTACAACATGAGAGCAACAATAACTACCATCTGGTTTCATCACTCCCTGTAACTCTTTAGCTCCCCCTTTCAAGGGATTTAGGGATACCCCTGGCTCCTTAGCTCCCTGAGAATCACAAGCTAGATAAAGAGAGACATAGCACTGGAAAAGAATCACATGTTGTAGATCACTTCTTGGATCCTGTTGGCAATGACCGGTGATGGTGGTTGTCCATTGCTATGTTACAGTGCCCGGAGTGTAACCAGAGAACACTCGTGGGAATTCACTGCTTCCCACAGATGGAAATAAACAATGACGCCTGGAACATGTTTCTCCTACATTGTGCTTGTGAGAAGTGCTGCCTTTTTTGGGTTCATGTGTAGAACAGGGCCACTCAGAAACCGCAGATTTGCCAAATTTCTACAAAATCTGCACACCCACCAGGGTGATATTTTTCAAAAAGCCCTGCTTCCCCACTATAAGTTGCATTGGCCTACTCCTGTCACCATCATCCCGGTGGAACCAAGAATTTTCTCTTCATCATTGGCATCATCAGACATCAATATTGCCATATCATTGATTTTCCACCCTTGCCGCATCAATTCTGCAATTTCACCATTCACAGGCACAGCTTCTTCATCGTCATAGTCAGCACACTCAGGAACATACATAGCTATAGCTAAATATATAATAAAGAGAAATGATACGAAATGATGATGGATCAAATAAATCTGTTTACATATGTAATATGCAAACATGCAGACAAATTTGCTCGTCATGTCGTGCTACTGAACTAGTGGTCCAAACCTCACTCAAATCAAATAACAGGCACCAACAGCAATGATGAATCCATATGAACCCATCCTGCTGAGGCAACATGAGAAAAGTCCAAGTGTGTGGCGGTGGGAGCTGCACATGCTACAAGAAGCGCATGCATGGTCAAGCCACCATGGCGCCAAGTGGATAAACAATGGCAACGCCTCCATACGTAGAGATGCCCATGTACCACCAACAGGAACAGCGGCGACTGCCAAGGACAAGAACAAACTAACTCATAAGTGTCACAAGTGCCAAAGCAACCAAAAATACCAAAACACAAGCCATAACATTCAGAGAATTCCAAGACATCTGTTTCTCCAACCGTGTGGGATCTGATGAATTCTCAGGTTGCCAATGGTTGCCATGTATCCGTCCACGTGGTTTGCTCTCGCATGGTTTTCAGGAAATCTTCTGCGTAGCGCCGCGCGCAGTTCTGCGTGACCCAGCTGGCACCAAGGGTTTCCTGGAAACCGCTTGGCATGTCAGGTGAACCGGGAAGGGGACCATGAATAACTTGGCATCTGCAAAAATCAAACCAATGGGCGATTCTGAGTATGAATCAGTTGACTCATATACAAGCCTAAATCTCCATTGGTGCCTCCACCCACAATGGGGGTTCCACCCAACTTGTCGGTGTCATCCACAGCCTTTTTCGATGCTTAGTGAAATGCGTCCCGCAGAGTATCACTGTCAGACCCCAAAAGGTGTAGATTTTTCCGGCGGAGATGTACCAATATCGCGTGGTTACCGGTAACGCATGGGAATGCTTGAAAATTCATTCAAGCAGGGCGGGCACAGCTGTGAACATAGGCTTGAAAACTTGTGTGAATGAATAGCCTTTTGGATGACGTGTTCCTTGGGTGGACCTATGTTCCATCATGTTCCATCAACAACCCGCTGCCACGGCTGAGAAAATTATCCAAGTCCGAAAGCCATGGCTTCGGGATGCAAGACCTGAGGCCGAGTGACGCAGAACTCATCGACATCCAGGATGGCCAATCGAGAGACATCGTCTGCAACCAGATCGCCCATGTAGACCCAGGGGGTCCAAATGCACATCTCAGCAATCCAGCAATTGCAAGGCACCTGAGTTTTGACTTGGCCAGGGGCACACTGGCCTTCGGGGATACCTGGCCACATCATTACAGGAGGGTAAATTGCTTGAATTCCAAATTGATAGGCGAGCAGCGTGGCGACAGCAAGTACGTGAACAGTTCCCTGACAAAATTCACCCTCAAAGGTAGAAATCAAAAGCCGTTCTTCAACCCATACAACCGGCGATTAAGTCTCTAAGGGGCGTATGATCGTCAAACCACTCTATATACGAAGGCATAACGGCAAAATGCAGGGAAACATGTCGAAAATGTTCATATGAATTGCCAGAATCAACCACAACAACAGCAATGTCCCAATCATGCTATCCGTCCATGTGCAGCTGAAGCCAGGCCAAACCAACCAATAAGGACCGGGCTGCCAAACGGCCCAATGGGCCCCCCACTTCTACAAATCATGTAGTTTCCCCTGCCCGGTGGATCAACGCAACAGTCCTGCAAAGGTGCAGCCAAGCATTCAAATGCTGACTGGTCCCCCGTTTATGGACAGCCCTAAACCTCAAAAATATGCAAATGCAGCCCCAAGTAACCGCTTGTTGTCCGTCGTCATGGAAATAGGTCAAGGATCCACTCCTTGGCTTGTCCACTGCTGAGAATGCCATGGCTGACATTGTTCCTCGTAGTGCTCTTGCAATCACTGTATAGACATGAGGCAGCAACCCAACAAAATACTGCATAAGAAAGCTGCCACAATACGCTGAACAAAATGCAATCATGAGCCCGGGCGCATCACTTGGCGCTGTAATTCGGGTGGGGGGTGGTTGAAGGCAACTGCGCTTTCCTAAGTTCTCCTTGCCCAATTCATTCGGGATCATCCTCGGATGCTTTGAAGTAAACTAATTAGGCAAACAAAAATGGCCCACAGCGATCCACATACAGTATTTCATGATTGTCAATTTTCTCGGGAACCAGCCAGTCAGCAACACTGCGCTGACGCAGCAAACAACCCAGCAAATATCCATGAGTCTTGCAGTGCTAAATACCTTTGTTAGGGGACAGTGTCCATGTTCGCACAATTCAAAAGGGTTACATGCGCCAAGTGTGGGAAGCCTTGACGTCACGAGTAGGCTTGCGAACGATCAAATCGCAAGTGGACTTGGCGAAAACAGAGAGAAAGAGCATTCGAAAGACTGAAAATATGCCGGAGGAATATCCAGAAAGGCCTGAAGGTTTGCATGGTTTAGGGTACAAATGAATACAAAATAATACACAATATGTACCCTATCATGTACATGAATCTTTCGCAATGGGTGCATATGCTACACAGCCTGCAACCCAAACCTGCACATCAAAGCGCGCACACACAATCCAATAACATATTTGCACTTGCGAGCGCTTTGCATCCCCCAAAAAGAGAACACAATATGTATAAAACGCCAATGCACTCCCCAAGAACTACACAACTTGTTTAAAAAGCTGTGATGAACTGCGTATGTCTTCGAGATTCTGAGTGAAGTAGGCAGCTTTGGCTTTGGCACCCGCGAGGAAAATCACATCCTTGCTGGCAACCACCGTGTTGCTGATGGCGGTGCGACTCATCCGCTGCATCACCTGACAAGTCTGGCTCTGCCATAATCTTTCTTGCGTGGCAATTGCTCAGCATGATTGACCTAACACACACCATGTAGCTTCTGACCATAAAAGGCATCTCTCCGTCTCTCTCTCGCCCTCTCGGCTAGCCTTTGAAACCGCTTTCAACATTTTATTTGATAGATTGGTTGATGATCTTTTGTGTCACTACAAGGTACCCTCTGGTGGCAGTAGATGACAGTAACCTGGCAATGGAAATCAACATATCTTACGTGAATCATCCACAAATTCACAGGGTGCATGAAAGTGTACCAAAGGGTGTGCAATAACGAGCTAATACCGGGCCTGCAGCACGTGCAAATCTCGCATCTGATCCAAATCATGCACCACTTGGAGCTGGCACAAGGCCTCAACGGCGCTCTGGCATGGCTTCCTATGGCAATGGTTGGGCAGGGTCGGTGATAAGCCACGTTCAGGATGCATGATCAATGATATCAATGCTAGTTGGCATCTTACCTCCATATCTTTTAGAGGTTAATGTACGTTTCTTTTCTGTATGAATCAGCAATGATTAGCACGCGTAGGAAATGCGGGCTCACCACAAATACCCAGATGGGGCTACTGGGTTGCTACCGGGGCCACTGTAGGGGTTGACTAGGCCCAAGTGGTAATGCCAAACTGCAAATCCCTGGGCATGTCGGCAGATTAATGAGATGCATTGCTTAGGCATTTGGTTCATGAGTCGTGGTTCATCATGCCCACCATTGGCCACGGGTGAACTTGCCCAAATGGTTCCCATGCGCCTTGTGATATCTGGCAAATTGCAACTCTCCCTGCAGTTGTTTGGACAAGAGTGTCAGCACTGGGACCTCCATGTCAGCTGATCTCGCTTCCTGTCTCAAACCTCAACTGGTTGAAGCTGGGCGATAGCGACAATGGTTGGTGGCTCAATGGTGGTTGGTCAATGCTAGGGACTAGATTGCAATGGACAGGTGGGATCATATGGGTAGGCCAAAACTGCAGGAAGCTGGTATTCTAGAAGCTGCCTGCATAGACTCGTGGAAAGCAAAGCAAGATAAATCTTGAGTGGCACAGTTTCACCCCAAATTGACTCAGCCAGGCGACTATATTGGTACTGCAGAAATTGCGTCACCTTTTGACCCAAGGGTTGTGGAATGTCATTCTGCTTCAGATAGCATCGCAGCAACCGAAATTCCGTGTTCCTCAGCACTGGCCGTGGATTCTACAGTCGCAGCTGAAAATAATTTTGTGATCATCTCCCCTTCGACGTGAGTGAACGAACTGAATGGATGACATGTTCGATCACCAGTCCTTCCATTTATGTATGGATTGTGCACGAGACGACATCCTGTCTTCTTGAATGCACAGCGGATGAACCGCAAAACTCCAACGAACAAATCGTATCACGCATACCCAAAATGCCCCAAATCAATGGCATGTTTTCTCTACATGGTTTGACTCAGGTACTCTGAAAAAATCTAGAACGGCGACAGCAACTTAACTGCTTGCCGGTTCCCATCAGCGCATCCCAGCCCAGCGACTCATCTTCCTTGATCTTGCTGAGCCCTGCCATCAAGTTGCTCACCGTGCTGATCAAGGTGGCAGACGTCATCAGCGACCGAAAGGCGATCAAAATGCAGAATGCCATCTCCTCAGCAGCTTAGAAACCATGAGCAGTTCCAGTGTTGTTGTTGTTGTCGTTGTTGTTGTTGTTGTTGTTGTTGTTGTTGCTGCTGCTGTTTTTGCTATCATGTTTTTTTTTGTGTTGCGTACTTTTTACGCAACGAGCATATACTGGTGGTCTGATGCCCAAGGAACAAAAAACCTGTAACTGGAAGTGGTTTTCAGCAGGTGTTTTTTCCCGCCCCAGGCCATGGTCAGCCTGCTTAGGGCTGACCGTATCATTATTCAAACCCAGGGGCGGCCAGTTCAATAGATTCAATAGCCATTGGGTTTGATGTTTTATGGCAGCAATCCGTTGGGGCAGCCCCAACTTCAAAAATAGTGTTATCTAGTGGCAACCACACCTTTTCGGGGCAATCCTTTCATCTGGCAAACTGTCAAAAACATTGGCAAAACGCGGAAACATACCTTAGACACCACATGAAAGATCACCGGGATCGATTTTGTGCTGGATATCTCCCCAGTCTGAAAGTAGCCATTCCCCGACAGTACCCGGCGATCTTAGTTCAAACCTGAGCCATTTGCCCCTTGGAGAAATGTCACGAACAACTCCCCTCCCGTTGACGCCTCGTGACGTTCAGTTTTAGCTGAGGGCCATTGACCCAGGATGCTAGCTGGCATCCAGGAGTTCAGGTGCTCTACTTAAGGTTTCAGGAGTTCAACTCCTGGATCAGCAAGGTGTTGGGATATCAAAGGCTTGTCAAAAGCCCCACAAGACCCTGAGTAAGGTCTACCACAAAGGTTGAACAAAGGTTTCGATGGTGATATTGAAGGTTTAGGGACGCATTTGGTAGTGAATACACCAACTATAATATATCTATAATCTATGTTGTTGATAAAATCCATAAGCCTAATACCCAGTCACATGTACTAAGAAAAACAACCACAAGAAACCATCTCATGATTTTACGTCATTCAAAACATTGCCAACCCATGACTCGTGAGCACACATCTTCCGTCAGCTTGCAGGACGACTTTTTTCCACTTTCATCTTCACATGTTTTCTTTCGGTCTTTGGTTGGAATTTGTTGGGTCATTTGGATCTGACCCCGTTTTTCATGGCCTCTCTGTACCAATCGCAAGACTAGCACGCAAGATGTAGCCAACCCCCAAGGCTACGCATGCAGTCTATTGACTGTTGAGTCCAATGAAAAAGGTTGCAACCAGAATCCCCAATACATTTATGAAACACAAATATTGATAGACCTAGTAGTCTCAAAAACAAATAATCAACCAAATCACATCAATTGAACATGATTAATGTGAACGTGACTGATTCAAAACTATCAAATCAAAACATTAACAATATAGACTGTGACTTGTGCCCAATCAAATTTCAATGGATGATGACTCATGACACACATATGAAATCGAACATGGCAGCGTATATCAGGGAACTGGTAGACCGGATGCAATGGGAACTAAGTAAAAAGGAAATTGGAACATGCACGTTGCATGCAGTGTTCAGATCGTACATCGCGCCGGCCCGAATACTCACTTGAGTCACTTCAGCAAATGCTTTCCCAGAGTCATCAAACATTGCGTAGAAGTAGATACTTTGTCCTTCTTGCCACCCTTCTTTTTGGGCCTGACACAACCCTCGGTTTCTTTGGCTTTCAGAGCTGCTGCAAATCCAAAGGTGCTCTTGGCAGCACCAGAATCCGTAGAGTCAGCACCGTTGGCCTTCTGCAATGCATCAGCCATCAACTTGGCTTTTGCTGAGGATACCTCAGATACTGATCCAAGTCGGCAAAAAGGAACACTCTGACTGTCAAAGAACTTGGTTGCCTTCTCCGTTGCCTCAGTTGTGACTTGCTCCAACTGCGCAAGTGCCTCAGGGCTATTCAGCACTCCATTCCTCTTCTTCAAGGCCTTCATGAAAGCTGCTTCGGCTGCCTTGCGAGACTTGTTCAAAGTGCTTTCCTTCCACTTGGCAACTCTGGTCTCAATGTCGGGCGTAGCAACGATGAAGTCCAACCTGAGTGAACGAATCGCACAAAAAAAAAAAACATATCAAAACAAAAGTGCCACACCACACACAAGTGAGACTTCTCCTTAGCAACAGGGAACTCCAAACACCGAACACCTTGAAGACTGAAAGATACAAAGGAAACTAAAAGATCATCCAAGAAACCGCAGATCGAATTCAATGCCTTTGGCAAACGTATTGCGACCCAATGGCAGAAAGGCCTCATACCACTTGTTGAATCCAACTTTGTCCTTTTCCTCCAGAGACGGTTCAAGCCTGAAGCTTTCTCGGTCTGCAAGATGCAGTGAATCAAATGCATTCTCCAGCACCATCATGTTGCGGAACTTTGGGTTGACCTTCGATGACAATTTCATATGAAGAGCGTCCTCTGTCAGGTAGAGCATGGCCTTCTCTTTGGTTGATTTCAGGTCAAAGAATGCCAAATCATTCCTTGTCACTGCTTTTGCACACCATGCTGGAACGACAGATTCCAGGGAACTCATATCCCGTGGTCCGTTCACGTAGAAAGTCACCCCGAATAGAGAGCATAGAGGGAAATGGTCCTTGCCCAAGTTCCCATGGGGATACATTGACACGGTGCCAGCCATCATCAACTCAAAGCCGGATTGTGTGATGATGTCTTTTGGAATGATCACTGAATCGTGACCTTTCTTTGCAAGGTCAATTGCCACTTCACCAGCCGTAGAGTTCTTCATGTGCGTGTTGTACAAACTCCACAGCAATGCTTGAAGTTTGCTTTGAACAATCGCAAGAAATGTAGCATCAAGGTCTGTGATTCTCAACTTGTAGGCGTCGAATGAGTCATCCAAGACTTTTGCATCCATAGCACAGAAGGAGTTGAGAGTTCCAATCTTCACAATTGAAGTGCCGCCCTCCTCCTCGCCATCTTCCTTTGCCGCATCTTGATCTGGTTTGTCAGCAACATCATCATCTCTAGGCATTCCGGTTTCTTTGTCAAAGGCTCCGTTTGGCAGGAAAGATCTCATTGAAGTCCGGTGGTGCTTCAACGCATCGTCCCAGGGGAGTTTCTGGAGCATAGGGACTTGTTCAAACAACTTGTCTTGCAAACGTGAAGGTTTCACTTGAAGCAAAGAAGCCCAAGCTGCCGGCCAAGATGTAGTAGATTGGGCCAAATCAAAATACAAGAGTTGTCCTTCCATTTGGTCGTCTGGAGAGACCTCTTGCAAATGCTTCAGGGTCTGCAGCAACTCTTCCTTGGTAAACCCATCGGAAAGCTGTAGATGGAAGGAAGGTATGCGCAAAGCATCTGCCAAGACAGCCAGAGCATATCTGCTTCGCATCCTGATGAACTTTTCCAAAGACTTTGCATCTCGGAAAACCTACCAGCAGTTGTGCAGTTGGACTAAACCAAAATCATACTATTGAAATTCAATGGCTGTATCGTCATCAAAATCATCACCTTCCGTATCACTGGTGATCATCACTACCATCATCTGAATCATGCACAATACACAATGAATCATACACTATGCAAACTTCACCTTGGACCTAACTTGGGCTCTACATTTTGCATTAATTCCCAGGAATGGCATGGAATAGAAGGTTCAAAAAAGCAATGAATCAGGGAACATCGTTTGTTCATGTTTATGTAAGAATGTAGGACTCATCTGATCATGGAAAACACTGACGCTTTTATATGTATGATGTTGGTTTCACCCCGCCTCTGTACATCCAGGGGCAAATCCACCAGATGCAGCAAACAAATCTGCAACGTCAGTTGCCAATGATAGCCATCTTGCTGGAAACGATGCTTCGCAATTCTTCTGGACAGCAGATAGCAAGTCAATCAACGCCATTGATTTGCCAGGCGCCATCTTCAATGATGAACTCACAACCTCGTGCATTGAAAGTGGCAAATCCATAGATTGCTCCACAAAGGTTCGAATCTTTCCTGCTTCTGCTGCATGCTGGGACATGAAAGCAGCAATCCTGATGCGAGGATCATCTTCTCCTTCAATGACTTCAGTGATTGGTGCCTCAATCAATTCCTGCGTCAACTCTCTTGCAATCTCAAGCGGATCTTGATCTGCACCTTTCACAGAAAGTTTTTCCTTCGCCATGCGCACCAAGTGTTGAATTTCTGGACGAAGGGCAGAGTATACTTTGATGCGCTTGCCGTTCAGAGCCACTTCACCTTATGTGTTTGGAGTTTGGGAGTCTGGGAAACCGGGAAACCTAAAGCCAAAGAGCCTAAAAACACTGCAAAGCCTGCTGCCCAAAACCTCACCAAACAAAAGCGGAAACATCCACTACACATCTTACAGCTACACTGCTAAAAGAAAAACATATTAGGAGCGATTCTGCAAGTCACCAGCCAAGAGAAATTCACACCAAAGGGAAAAGCACATAGATTTGGCATTCAAAATTGCAGCTTTCGACGTCTCCCTGTCATAACCAGAAAACTCTTGTTCGATGACGAAGTTGACTGCTCCAATGACATCATCTGCAGCACACTTCAAGCGCTTGTCCTCTTTGCCGGAGAGGCTGCTGATTTCCTTGTCAAAGGCATGTGCCTCAAGTGCAGAGTAAGCTGCTTTGTTGGGCTTGATTTTAAGCTTCTTTGGCCCACTTTCAGCATTGTCTTCGCATCCTTTTCGTTTGCGAGAACCATCTGCGCTACCCATTCCCTCATCACCATCAAATTCAGGAAGTTCATCACAAGGTTCATCTTCCGCTCCCCCCTGAGACTCATTCAAGATCGCAGTGGCTGCAGACTGGGCTTTGTCAGCTGTTTGCTTGATCACGTTGGCCAAGCCAGATTTCTCTTGCAGCGTTGCCTTTGCGAGGGTTTCAAAGGACTCACATCGATGATTCGTTACAACCTCCCAGTGACTAGATTCAATCACTGATTCAATCACATGTTCGAGCTCTCAAGTTCAACCTACAGTCTACAGTATCAGTAAATCATGTATCCTGGGATATGTGCTTGGGAATTGGTTTGGGCAAACACCAGTCAGTGTGTCAGTCAGTCAGTCAGTCAGTCAGTCAGTGTTATTTCTGGTCATTTTGTTCAACAGCACTCGCTTAGGCCACCATCAACATAGGTGGAACTGCATTTGTCATTTGTCATCCTAATCATCATTGCTGAAAGTGAAAGCAAACACCGTTTGCTTGGCAAGGAACCAAAAGCTTCTCGAACGCTTTGCAGCTTGCCATCGGGAGCAAAATCAAGTTGATGCGAAACATGTGTTCTTTGCCGGTCTTTGTCAAGAGCCACTCAATCTTTCTCTCTGTTGCTGTTGGCTGCGTAGGGACCTTGATTTGCCAAGATTCCATGGATCATCAGAAGAAAGCCCTGCACTAAAACGTGCATATGGGGTTCAATGAAGGTCAATGCGTTTCAGTGCATATCAAATAAGTTGTTCCACCCCCAATGGACCCTCTGTATAGATATGGGCAATGAGCTACTCTGCTACTTGATCTACTTGCCAACACAATCCGCTAACACTACTCAGCACTATCGTAACAATCAACTCCCCACGAATAGATAATAACGTTGTTCTGCCAAAGGAGACTAACTTGGAGGAGCAACAAATTAGAAACTGGAAAGTACACAACTAACCAAGCAACGGTAAACTTCAGCAGTTCAAAAAGAATAGCTCGAACATCCTCCTTGTTGTGGAAGGACTTCAACCCGTTGTGGACGGTAAGGGTCACCGCATGCAACATTGTCAAGCACTGCCACTTGTCAAGCTCATGGCGCAAAAAGTTCACGCTCTGGTTGAACCATGAGCACCAGTCTTGCCAAAGGTCCAAGTTTTGAAGGCGATGAGCAAAGCTTAGCGCATGAGTGAATGGATCCCAGGAAGAAAATGTTTTCTCTGCAAATACATGGGCCTGATTGTGTCTGCGGCAGCAACTCAAAGTAGATCTGATAAGTTTGAAAGACTCTCGAGAACTGTTCTGGGTCAATAATAGGTTTCTTCCGCTGTTTCCTTTTTCACATTTGTAAGAAGCCAACATGAGGGGAACACACCATGCATTTGACCAGGGCAAACCAACAAGTTAAGTTGCACACTTGAGGGTAGTACTGGTTTCCAACAGCCTTGCCTCATATGCTTTTCCATAGCCCTGATTGACGCTGGACAATCCAGTCTGATCGCACAATGCACGGAAGGATGCCTCCAAACGAAGGGCTGTCTTGCAAATTTCAACTACGGATGCATCTGAACCTTTGTGGTACTTGTTATGAACCGCACTCATGAAGTCCAGCACATAGTGAGGTGTCCAGTGTGCAAAGAGTCTGCATCGTCGCAAGCCACGTTCACGAACTGACTTCACGTTGCTGTTGTCAGGGAACTCTCGATCAGCACGATAAAACGCCTGCGCTCTATGGTTATAGGACAAGAGAAGAAGAGGCAGTCGTTGATGCTCATCACGCCAGTGCAGCCACGCTTCACCTTATAGAAAGGTTGCAACAAAGCGAACAGCTGGCACGGTAAACCTATCAACATCAACCGTGCTGCTTCCATTGTGGTATGATTCTGGCGCATCATGATGATCCTCAACAGCAACAATAATGATATGATTGATGTGTTTTGTTTTGCGAGTTTTTGTGTTCAGCCAAGCAAAAATAAACCATGCATTCGTTGGTTACTGTCCTCATCATCATCACCATCATGACAAATCATTACCTATCATGATCACCGTCGTTACCATCAGCAATATCATTTCCATGATCACTGTCTTTTTTGTCATTTGTATCATCATCGCAATCATCACCATCATTGCCATCCTGATCTTAGCAAAAACACCTCCGACACCATCGTTGCCGCTATCATCTGTATCTTCATCATCTCCGTGGCCATGGTCATCAAATTTAAAAGTGTGGACGTAAAATAGTAACCATTGTTTTCATATTCATGATCCCAGACTGATGAGGCTAATCTGAATAATCCTTATCCTAATCATCATCATCATCATCATCATCATCATCATCATCATCATCATCATCATCAATGTGAGTTTCAACACCATCATTATCATCATTGCAAGGTAAGCAAGAAATATGATCATGATGGACCCAAAACAAAAAACAAATCAACACTAACAGCAACAAGTAACCGGCCACCGACTGGGGTTGTCCTTCACGAAGAAGCTTGTGCTTGTACTCTTCACAGGTTTGCTCTTGCAAATCTCGATTGAAAGGGCTTGGTTGGAAAGCAGGGAGAGTACCAATTTTGCTCTCAGGGTCTGGTGAGATATACCAATCAAGATCTTTACCTTCATTGTTGTCAACGGTGAACCATGCCAAGGACTGTTCGATCAAAAACCCGGTGCTTGCTTCTGAACCAAACAGCTTTGCCATATTCATTTGGGAATCCTGAAAGATCTCATCCTTCACGTTCTTTGGCACTGAAGACCAGTCTCCTTTTTCGGCTAGATAAGGAGTCAGCACACCAGGACACCCTTCACCAACGATGTCTAGCGCAGGCTTTTTGGAGACCATCTTCGCATTCGGCTTGGATGGGGCAGAAGCACCGGGACCCCGTTGTTTTGATCCCATTGCTTGGAAAAGGGGCTGTTCCAACGGCAGCAGGTAGGGCAACACTCTAGCTAAGCTACCACTAACAAGGAGGTTTGAGCAAGTGAACCAACCGGAAGAATGAAGATAAGATTCTAAGATTGTGTGTGCTGGGCTCCATTTCATCAACTTCTATCCGCAATTGCCAGCAAGCACATGCGAGCCACCAATGAGATCGAAATTGTTCTGACTTACCAAGAATTGTGTGCGTGTGTGATGTCATGGTACTCTTGGCAACTGAAACCTCATGCTGGAATCAAAATGCAAGCTACCATGCCCCGTTGAACAGAGCAACAACTCGCAACCCTTTGACAGACAAAATGTCGATCTGAACGCGTGTCCGAATCTGAATTGGCCCTCACGGCCCACATGCACCTGAAAGTGCCTTGCCAGTGGCCATTGCTAGAAATGTGACGCGCCTGTTGCATTCTGCTTGGCAACAGCAACCCAGAATAAGTCGAACTACAATACAATCTCAACCTTTGAGTCTTGTACCAGCATTAAACATTCACATTACTTGAGTAGCAACAACCCTCGGTAGTTAGATAGACCTACACAAAATTGAGATGATATCAAGGCGTCAAATCACAATTCCAGATTGCTCTACAGTGCAGACACTCTTTACAGTTTGCTAGTGCAGACTGACACTGAACTGACTTGCACGAATTTGGCGGGACTTGATTGGAACTGAGTAGGCTAAGTGTTTCTTGCATTGCGAAGCTGCTTCTTTCCCGAAGATGAAGCGGTAGCCGAAGAAGAAGCAAGACGATTCGTCCACTGTGCCCATTGGACTTGAGCTGCAGGCGTTTTGCTCCTGATCCTTTTCCTGTTCTTCTGCGACCGCTCAAACTCCCTTTTGTTGATGTTGAATGATGGCATCAAAGTGAGCAATGATGGCACCTTCCGTGGAACGAGGCATAGGTATCCATGCAGTTGAGTGAGCTGCAACACTGCCAAGTTCATACTGTTTCCTGCTTGCTCTCCAACCCTGCGCGGATTTCGCTGCTCCAGTGGAACTGACTGAAACGGGCAAATCTTCACAGACTGCGGCCATGCATTTGGATGCAAGGGGTATCCTTGCAGACACAGCCTCAGATATGCAGTGCTTGCTTGGACTTGGAATGTCCCCCACAAAAACCCAAACAAACATGACAGAGCAGTCTCCCCGATTGTGCTTTCTGTGTTACCTCGTGTTGGCGCTCCCTTGATATTGTATGTACTGCTTAGAGTAGACCTGTGGTTCAGACGTGTTACTGAAACATGTAATTCAAATACATGTGATTATGTGATTATGTGATTGAATTGTATTTTCAACAGCTCAATCAATGCAAACAAAAAACAAACAAAACAGAACACAACTGCAAAACCAATCCTTGCAGAACACCGAACCTTCTCTTCCAATGTACGGCTAGAAACATTTCGCATGGTGACAGCCACCTTGCCGGTGAAACTTGATCTGTGAATATCAGGCCGCAGTTTCTTATGAGAGTGTGAAGGTACCTCGGGTTGGAATGCTGTCCATGGGAAACTGCATTCTGATTCAGCTGCCAAGCTTGCCCTGGCCACATCCACTTGTAATCCAACAAGTTCAAGAGTTCCCATGTTGTGAGAGCTTTGTAGAACGGGCCACTCAAGTCGACATTGGATATGTCAATGCTCTGAATCTTTGGACACATGGTCTCCCATTCCCACTCAGAATCCTCGATGTCCTGATCCATAGTCAACGTAGTTGCATGGCCGTTTGACAAGCTGAGTTTTCTAGACTGAGCCCACCCAAGCTCCGAGTTCAGCTCGTCTTCCAGAACAAAGTCCACCTCTTTCTGCTTGTGAATCCAGAAGAATTCATGCCATGAGTAGTCGACAGCTCTTTGGAATCGCTGGCAAAAACGAGCCAGAGGCGAGATCTGTGCTAGTATCTTTTCCCGATGTCGCCTTACCAAACAGCATCAGTAGGAAGAATAAGAATAAGTAAAAACAAATCACTCTGAAAACAATCATCAATTCAATAGAATATGAAGCCCTTATTTGACCCAATAAAGTTGAAACAATGCATACATACAAACGTTTTTGAAGGGGAAAAATGAAACATGCTGTTTTCAGCCCAAGGGCATCTTCAGATAAAGCCGACGCCTTGAAATTGGCATGCCATAGGACAACGGGTCGAAGACCTCTTGGTCCACGTAATATTTCTTGCCCATGAACCTGCACATTTGCAATGCGATGGTTCTCCAACAAGGAAGTGTATCATCCCCCATACCATGCAATAGAAACTCAACTGCATATCCATGATATACCACTGAATATGGCATTTTGCCATAATTTGCCTGCGGGGTGTCGAACTTTGAAACACTGTGTACCTGTCTCTATCATAAAAAAAGAATGGTGGCAAAAATCTACAAGTAGTTACTCAGCCTATGTCACATCAAACAATCAATCCTGACCTTCCAATCAGCTCTCCCACGGGGAAGGATTCCACGTTTTCCTGGTCAACTTCTCGCTCTTCCAATTCCAACCTCAAAGCCATGAAGACAATCTGGTAGAGGATGGTAATATCCTCGCATCGTAGCTGCTTGCCCTGGGTAGAATGGCCGGTGCAGCAAGTCCCAGCAATGTGTCGCCAGGCGGATCTGATCCTACACATCTTCCTCAGGAACAAAGTTGCGTATCAACACGCGTCCTGAATGAATTGTGTTGTTAGAAAATACATCTAACATGTTTCTGTTGTTGTAAACTGCGAAACTCATACCACAAGGCCACAGTTTGAACATCATCTACACACATGTTATTGTTGGAAATAAAGCAACTCGGTGACTGGTTGAGGAAGTCAGCCTGTCCATCTGTCCTGAAAAAAATTTCAGCCATGGAAACACATGTGCACAAAGTTTAGATACAGAATTTCTTGAACACCCAGCTCACCAAGGAAAGGTTAACCGATATTCTGATGGTGAAATTATCATCGGATAATTGTAATTATCACCAAGATTCTGATGCCTGATGCACCAGGAGGAGAGCTTGACAAGCTTGCCAGCTTCAAGCAAAGGCGCCAGCGTTTCAATGGCAAGCGCCGGCGTCTTCTTGAGTTGGTCAATGAGCCCACCAGGCGTTGTCAGTTCATCCCTAAAGAAGCCACAGATGTCACCGAAGACGCAGCATTCAGAATCGCCTTCGTCGTCCAGCATCTTGATGATCTCTTTCTGGCAAGATGAGTTCCACTCAACCACATGGGACAAACGAGGTTTTGCAATCTTCCTATCGAGGAGTTCTTCAAGCTTGTGATGAAGCATCAGTTTTGAACAGTGAGGGGCTTCAATTCCACTGAAACTTGATGAGTCGACATCTGCTGAATCATCCATCCTATCTGCTAGGAGCTCCAGACCACTCTCATAGCCATCGGGAAGTTCATCTGGCTTCATACAGCTGACCTGCGACAAGTAGTAGTCTGTGAACTTCAAGCCATCAACAAGTGATCTGGCCACTCCAATTGAAGAGGCTGCAAGAGGTTGCCCAGTTGTTGGTTTGGGTTCGATCGGCTCTTCTGTGGCAGTGTCTGCAATGTCTGCGGGGGTGTCCAATTGGGTCTCGATCAAAGAAGCAGGCTGGCTATTGCGATGGCAAGTTTGACGCAGGAAAACATTCTGAGGATCTTCGTTGTCAATCTTTAAGGTAGCCTCACCACTGCATTGTGACACAAACTCATTCATCTCAAAACCATCCTTGTCAAGCACGGTGTACTTGTCCATGTGGCACCTCAATGCATTTCCCTCAGCTTTCTTGGCAGCTACCTGAGCGGCGCTTTCTAGTTCATAGTCTGGATTGGCAATGATCTTGTCTAGCTCGTGGGTCAAGTCCTCCACAAACTGTTCATGTTCTTGGGTGTTCATTGTTGTAGCACCTGGGGAAGTCTCTGGCTTGGGACTTGAAACTTGTGAAGTCCCTGACTGAGGACGAGCATCTTCAAATTCCTGTTCACGTAACCTTTGAGATACCCGAATGCGCATAGTTTCCGCCTGGTTGTATTTTCTCCGACCAAACTCATTCAAAGGTTTGTCAGCAGGCTTTCCAACCGAAGACGAAGCTGCACATGTTGTCTGATTGATATCTATCTGCTTTTCAATGCTCTTCGGTACGCCCTTCTTCTTTGCCGATGTGCCCTTGGTTTGCGTGTTTTGCACAACCACTTGGACTCGATTCTTTGTGTCAATGAACTCCTGAAGATCATCCAGGTCGATTGAACTTCTTGAATCAAAAAGAGTTCTCCAGTCCTCAGTCGCATCATCAATGACAAAGCCGTTGACAATCGTAGCGTTTGGCACCTGCACGATTGCAAAGGAGGTTACATGCACAATTCTTGCATGTAAATGTATGTATGTATGTATGTATGTATGTATGTATGTATGTATGTATGTATGTATGTATGTATGTATGTATGTATGTATGTCAGAAGTGTGCAGTTTTGAAGTCAAATCTGGACAACATGACATTCCTCAACAACAATCATCAATTCCCAACCAAGCAGGATTGAAGACACCAGCGAACTAAATCTTGACAAAGACTGTTCACGTTTTCATGAGATTACAATTTGAAACATGTTATAAAAATTGAATGAATTCTGACATGTAGAACGTCCAGCTCTGCTTAGTTCATGTTGGCAGTCTTATAAGTCTTATAAATCAACTTATATTCTTCATCGACATTGTGCCCTTGTGACCTTCTGCATCTTGTGTTTCCCTTTTGACTCTGCAAGTATATGTTTGGCTTGTGAGTGATTTGTTGCATTCATGTTTCAACCCCTCCCGGCCTTTTCAGACTCGACATACCCCAATGGTGGAAATGCCCATAGGTCACCCAAGGCCTCCACAATGTCAAATTGCCATGCAACGGCTCCATCTCTGCGTTTGCTTGAATCTGGCCAGCTCATCCTAAGTACCTCATATTCAGTAATGTTGAGTAGATGGGACTGCCTGAAGCTTTCAATTGCACTGTCTGGAAGAAATCGATTCCCTTGGAAAGAAACTACCGCATGCAATCGGAAAAGGACCACGCCCTTGTAAGAGTACTTGGAACAAAGAAGCAGCCGTTCACCATCCATGATGCCCGACAAGTACTTGTAGGTCAAATGCATTCTAGCTCCATGTTCTGCTATCAGTCTGGCATGCTCTGTCCGGATGATCACCGCTTTGTAGAGTGTCTTCTCGGTGACTTGCTCACGAGAAGGCTCCATTGCCAGCACCGGAATGGTGGTGAATCAACTCCCAAAATGATCTATCAAATCTATCCTGACGCAAGATCAAAAACAGTAATGAGAAAGTTCAATGTGTTGACACAAATCGTGCACATGGCAATGAAAGCATGAAGGAAAAGTGATTGCTATATCTGATGTAGAACGGATGTAATGAGTGCTTTGAACGTTGAATTCACAAAGGAATACTCAAACAATGGTCTATTGCTTCAGTATAATAAGCAAACCAAAACATATTTGATCGACAATAAACAACCATCACTAACATTTGTTTTGTTGCATTGGTTGATTCCTGAACTGCTTGAACCCATCAGAGTGACGGAAACTTCTGTGCCCAGTCTGTTCATGCAAGCACAACAACTTATGCCTTGAGATGTGTTCCAAATAAAACTCTTACCAAACTTGACCAACCGACATGTTAATTCTTAAATAACATAGCTTTTCGGGAAGTTCAGTTCACGGAGTAAACAAATTTGAAAACTATTGTGAACATTTGATGAAAGAGGAGAAAGGTTCAAAAACATCTTTTGGTGAGGAAGTCAACTCCTGGATGAGGCTTGGATCCATGAGTCAACTCCTGGATGGGGCTTGGATCCAGGAGTCAGCTCCTGGATGGGGCTTGGATCCAGGAGTCAGCTCCTGGATGGGGCTTGGATCCAGGAGTCAGCTCCTGGATGGGGCTTGGATCCAGGAGTCAGCTCCTGAAGTGAGGCTTGGATCCAGGAGTCAGCTCCTGGATGGGGCTTGGATCCAGGAGTCAACTCCTGGATGGGGCTTGGAGTCAACTCCTGGATGGGGCTTGGATCCAGGAGTCAGCTCCTGGATGGGGCTTGGATCCAGGAGTCAGCTCCTGGATGGGGCTTGGATCCAGGAGTCAGCTCCTGGATGGGGCTTGGATCCAGGAGTCAGCTCCTGGATGGGGCTTGGATCCAGGAGTCA
>VSDK01026647.1:467473-502684 GCA_009767595.1 Symbiodinium kawagutii
TTGGATCCAGGAGTCCACTCCTGGATTGGGGTTTGGTCCAGGGAGTCACCTCCTGGATGGGGCTTGGATCCAGGAGTCAGCTCCTGGATGGGGCTTGGATCCAGGAGTCACCTCCTGGAGGGGGTTTGGATCCAGGAGCCAGAGCTTAGGCTTGGTTTTTGATAAAGATTCAGAACCCAAGTTTTAAAAACATTGGAAATGTTTAGGAATGAAGAAGTGTTTAAACATCAGATTGTGCACTTGGAAAGTGTTGGGACGTCACAGTCATGGGAGTTTTGGCCGTGTTGGCAATAGGCTAGCATTATATTGTTTTGACCTGATTTGGTCGATTGTTGTTTAATTGTTGCTTTGCTACAAGTCGAACCGCTACAGGTCGAATCATACCAATAATAATGTTGTGGAATCCAACACAAATATAAAAGAACTTGGATCCCTACAGGAACCAACATCTATGCTCCTGAACTCATTTTGTTGCACCACCAAAGTCAACCATTATAGCCACCTTGCCAAGAACAACCCACACACACACAAGCACTTAGCACACGCAAATGAAATTCCACAAATGATGGTGTCTCATGATCTCAGTGAAACCCCGTGCCAGCAAACTCAGGGCAATGCACATTATTCGTCATGGTTTTGAAGCTTCTGCTTGAACAGCAATGCTAATGATTATGCACTGCACCAAACCTGCATACAGTATGTAGTTTGCAACAGGTTTCACCAGCACATGCCTTCTGTGAATATGTAACACTTGGTATGTTTCTGAAAACAATTCATTGAGGAAACACACTGCGCAACAGAGTGGAAGGATTTGACACACATTTGAATGTTCATTGCAAAGATTCAAAACTGTCCAACGCTCACATTTCCCAATGTGACCTGTTTTTTTTCTCAGCTCACTCGGCTCACTTGGATTTGATTTATCCGAGCTGTACAGAACAGAACCTCTAGACATGATTAGTTGGCTGGGTGTTTGAGCCAGCCATGGCATAACGTCTGCATCTGCAGATAACGATTTGGTTTCACCAGTAAATGTAACAACACTACAAATAATGTAGAAACATTCTGACATGGTGGCTCTCACCTCTCACCTGACACCTGCTCTCGCTCTGTTGTGGCAAACCAACCCTCACCACAAGGCTGATTCACCGGTAAGTCAAAGTGTTCTGTACAAATTCAATGAAGCGGGATCACCTCACACCGACCATTTCACAGCCAACTGTTTGTTAGCCTGGCTGTCTTTTGTCTACTAGTGTTGGAAGCATATCAAACACTGGACCGAATTCCCAATCAAGAATGTTTGTTTGTTTTTTTTTGTGGTTGAATGCATATTTCAATTTATTCAAGTGTGCAAAGCATCTACTGATCCCCAAACCCATCATCGCAACATCTTAAGGCCGGTCCAGTTAAGTTTGATGTTTGGCAGACCCTTTGCTGACTAGTTCTCAGAATCCGCCTTCTTGTCCTCGATCGGTTGCACATATGGATTACCCACTGGCTTCCCCTCGAGGATGGCTAGGCGCCTTGACAAGTTCTCGATTTTTTCCTCCAAGTATCTAACATTGGCTTGTCTTTGAATTGTCTCGAGCTTGAAGCGTTGAGAAATGTTTGGCGGCATGTAGTAGGGGTCCTCAGGGGTCTGCGTCTCGGCATCCGCACGGCTCTTGCGATGACGTTTTGCTGGAGGCGGTACGACTCGTGGACTATGCTGTGGTTGCCCCCATTGTGCATGAACATCAGGGACACGCCGTTCATCACGACTGCAGCAACCAACAACAGGACCAACGTGCACACGAATGTTGACATTGCCCTTCTGCTGGTTGGCCTCTTCATCACAAGAATCACTATCATCATTGACTGGGGCATCACATAGACATTCTGCGAGTTCGCTTGATGGCAAGTCTGAACTGACTGTCCGTTGACATGGGCCATGAGAGGCGAGTCACAGATCACGAAGACCACCGATGCGAGGGATCTAGACGAATCAAATCTACACTTCAAAATGGCTAGTGGTAGTCGGAGTCAGTAGTATCAAATCTGCCCATAATAAGACCAAGACACACTGGAAGGTATATGTTCAACTTGTTCACATTTGATGCAAAACATGCATGTTGGGACTTAATGACATCTGCAACAGCATCCACTTTACAAGAACACCCTCTGCAGGCTAAACCAAATCCTAAACAGACTAAACAGAATCCGAAGAATAGAAAGCGAAGTGCCTCTAATTGCTTGTGCAATTTGTCTTTCTCCTCCCTTTGCCACTGTCGATGGCGCGTCTTGCTCGCAAATCGCTGAATTCACTCATGGCCGCTTTGCGCAGTGACTACTTGTTGGTTACTCCAATGCTGTCAACATTGGCGGCATTGAGCATCAGAAAGTTCAAGGGTGCATCAAATCAATTCGCGGTCGTGGGTTAGTTCCAAGAATCTGCAGACTTTACGTCATCACTTTTTGACTTTCACATATGGACAAGGGTTCTTTTTCGATGTTAATATGTGCGTCAAGTCCGTCAAGTCCTATTTCAGCTCAGAAGTAACCATAGGAACAGCAATGCAATGAATCAAATCTACCTGTACAAGCTTCTTCAGCTAATTACGCACAAAGCATGAGTTTTTTGACTTGGAAGATTTAAAATGACCAGCACATCAAGAGAAAACACATCTTCAGATTTGAGCTACAATGATGCGCAATATGTTTTGCAGATGGCACCCTCCTTTGTGCTCCTTAATCAATATTCTGCCGGTCTTTATGCAGCAAACCGTCCCTTAATTCTTTCCCCCATATTGAATTATTGACCTTGCCAGCGTCCGGCCAACTGAATTTGGAAAAGCCTTGCAAGCTCAGTCATCCAAGTTCATCGAATCATAGTCGCCCACAAGCTCCACAGGAAGAATCATCCTGTTCACTGGCTCTGCTGCAATGTTGCGGTGAATAGTGGTTTAGCATTCCAGCAACTGGAGTGGTATCAAAACACACGTGTTCTCATCCTAATTTCATGTGTCAAAGTCTGAAGCTGGAAAACGCACATGGACACCTGCCCGACCAAACAAAAGATGATGTTTCTTAGAGTTTCGAAAGCTCCATCCTGGTTCAACTTGTACCATAAGGATCCAACTATTCGACTTTCAACCAAGCTGTGCAGAAGACTGTCCTGGGGTCAAATGCGTCGTCAATGCAGAGCATGCTGGACAGCACCTGGCATCCAAGGGTGAAACGTGTGGGATTTGAGATCTGGACATGTAGCTGCACCCTACAGCCCTAGCTTTCAGACTTTACCCTTGGTGGCCCTTGGTGTATCTGCATCAGCCCTATTTGGTTGTTGTGACATGCTCAATTCCAAACAAAACATAACATGGTTGGCCTGATACCCAATATCCTTTGAACCCACCTCTGAACCCATGTTTGATACACGTAGCATGAGAATTGGGACATCGTCAACTCTGGACTGATGGATGGATCATATTATCATGTTTTTCAGAACTGCCTAACAGCACAGTGGAAAGCTTGGCTTAAGGAATGCCTGCTGAAAACATCTTTGAAGACGTTGGAATCCATAGCGCTTAGAATGCTCCTCATGTCCTGGGCTGCTACAAGTTGCTACAAGCAATTTGCAGCTCAGGAGCCGTGACTGCACTGCCAAACTAGTTTGGTGAATTTTGACATGAGTGAATGTATAACCTGTCTAACCCCCCTTGTTGTAGATAAACAAGACAAGCCATGCTCCGAAGAAACTTGAAATACCATCTGAACAGTCTTGGAAGGGGAACTGCAGCAATCCTAGAACAGCATTTTGACAGAACAACAACACTTAGCCCACGCTGAAGCAAGATCTTACAAAGCGGATACTTGATAACTTGATATCTGGACAAAACCAACATTAGATGAAAGCACGGTTTGAATTTGCCGAAACACAAAAGGTTTTATTGAAAGCTCATTGCGAAGGTGCTGAAACATCTCCTGGCCCTTGATGCCAAGCCAGCTGCAATATCATCGATTGCTGAGCAGCAACAAATGCATCTGCACAGGCAGAATGGAATGTCAAAAGACATAGAGGACATCTTCGAGGTAGTTGGTAGTGGTCGGAGCCAGAGGAATCCGGCATCTCCTGCATACAACCACAAAAAGAACAGCGCTCATCAACTGCTTCTGGAAAGTTGTGCCATCCCTCGAAACGCTTGAGCAGGCATTCAGTTTCCGTCAATTACTGCTGTTCAGCTTGTAAAGAAGAGCAAAGGCAGGAAGTTTGGTTCTGTCTTTCTTTTTGACTCGTTCCATCCAAATCCCAATTCCAGGATGTATCAATGCACTGTCACTGAAATTTCGGGCATTCTTGTTTGCTCCAACGCAGACCATACTAACCAGTTGGCCCTGTTCATCCACTCTGGCAACACGTCCAGTTTTCCCCTCCACTTCCCAATGGATCAGTACAATGCGGCGAGAGGAACCAAAGGATGAATTGCCCTCAATGTCTGCTGGAGTTTTTGCAAGAGACAACCCGTCCTTTCCCACCTTCTCAGTACGAATGGCGCGAACACATTGCAAAACACATTGCAAACTCTGAGTCACTGCAGCCGTGAAACTAAGCAAAGATCTTCTGGCAGCCTCTTGTTTCTGTAAACCTGTCATTGCACATAGGTGAACGCAAAGAGCACCTGGTGAATCTGAATCCGATGATGGCATTTGCGTTGCATTTTGATCCACATCTGAAGGCTCTTGAACCGTGTTGCCCATCACTTTGTCAGAATTGAGAGCTGCTTCCACAACAGCATCTTCAACCAGCAAACCATCCTCACGACAGAGTCGTGAAACGGTAGCCTCAATCTCTTGTGGTGTCAGGTTTTTTTTGGCAATGGCCGTCTCCAAAGTTTTGTTTTCAATACTTTGCAAGATGGAAAGATCATCATCAACAAGCCCTGCAATTACTTTTGCCATCTCATCATCGGCAGCTGCTGCAAATGCTCCACAACCAAACTCACCACCATGTGCTTCTTCAAGGGACGCTGACACAGCCTCTTCAACGGATGCGCCATCACCTTTTGTTCCAGAACATGTTGCGAAGTCAGTTCGAAGAAGGTCTAGACCATACTCCAAATCTTCTTGATCGTTTTCTTCTTCATCGTTCTCATTGTTGCTTTCATCACGAGGGGCACTTGTCTTCTTCTTCGCAAATTCAAAGAGTTTGTTGCATTGAATGTCGTTGCCGTGTGTTGTCAGCTTCAGATCTCCAACAATCATGTGTCTTCCATCATGAACCCCAATCCGTAAGTCCATCCAAGGAACTGCATACAAGGCAAGTTGCTCTTCAGCATGAACAGCATCATACTGGTCCCCGAACAGAACGATGGATGATGTGAAGTTGAAGGGTCGTGATACTGTAAAATTTTGAATGCTGGAACCCATCTCACAAACACTGCACTCAGCCAATCTGCGAGTTGTGCGAATTTTCTCGATTGAAAGGAACAACTTGGAACCTGTAGGCAGCATTGAGCGGCCTCTCCTCTTCTTGGCTGGCCCGACAAAGATGAGGCTGCAATCATCGGAAAACACTTTGTTCCATAGCATGTTGTAGCTCGCTGCCCAAACATGACGAGCGGTAACACGCCTTGGTGAGTTTCCATGATCATCATGTCAAAATCTCAAGACCATTGCTAAACAAAATACTTGAAGAGCTACAGGTTGAATATGTTGGTTTTTGCATGTGCAGTACTGGGTTCGAGTGTTGAGTCTAGAAAGCGGGCTGCCTCGCAAATGAAATTGCATTTCTGCGCTTAAATGAATAACTACTTTCCATCTCGAAGTATGATGGCGTCGCATGATTGAAAGTGAGCTATTGATGTTGATGTTCCTAAGAAATATGCTTGCAATCAAAACAATATGTGCTATCTACAACAAGTGACAAATGTGGGTTCATCTTTGGCAAAAGTCGCTTCACTTGCTCTTCGGTTGGGTGGCTTGCCGGCACAGATGCACATGACCATCGACCAGTTTCTTGCAGAACATCATCTTTGTTGTCCCAATTGGCCAGCAGTCTGTTGGATAATGCATTGACGGCAGGTCGAACTGTAGACCACTTCAATGGTTTCCCTACCATACATGAGTTCTGGGCTGGGCCCAACTGGTGGCGAAGGGAAGCCCTGGCCGAACATAGTTCTTTGCTCCCGTTGGGTGTTCGCTGCCAGAAAAGTTTCAGGCCCTTGTTAATTCGTTCACACTCTCGAACATCTGGCTTCCAGATCAATGATGCAAGCTTGAGAGATAGAAATGCACGCAGACCCAGGAAACCAGTGGAAGCGGCTATCCTTGGGTTTGCCAGGTGAATTGACGCATGGCGCACAACAGCTTTCTCAAACAAAATGCGACATAGCATTTGTAACAGTGAACATAGCCTCTGTACAACCATAATTGAATCTGTTGAACAAACAGCTTCTGACCGCACTTTCAAACTGGCATGCTGGAGTGAAAGTTTTCTTTGGGTTCACACACTCACCAAACTGTTTCCTACGAACCTTGCCAACATGTTCTTGGTCCTTGGTACTGCCATCATTCATTGGGGATTTCTCACAGCAATGATGCTCAAAATAATATCTAAAATGAACAAACCCACAACCTGTATGCTAAGACAAATGCAGTGATATGAGCTGCCGGGCGCACAACTGGGAACAGTTGACAGTTGACACATTTATGATGTAAAAACACCCTGATTATCTGATTGAATCTGAACTTGTGTTGCATGTTTTGGTGCATTGCCTAGGATCGATATGTCCTTGGCGTAGACTCGTTTGAACTTGCGGGCAGTGATCTCAAGTTGGGAAGGATCTGCGTCACATAGTTCTTTTGCCAGTGCTTGTCTCATAGGACAAAAAGATGTCGGTGGTTGCTTTACCAAGACCAGCAGCTTGTGAGGATATTCAGACACTCGCTCCACAATTCTGCGGCCAAATGCTGAGCACGACTGCAACAGAAGCTTCACAGCAAGCTTTTTCAACCATATCCTCAGGTGATGGCTTTAGGAGTAGAAACCCTCTTCACGTTGTTGAGTTCTTTGATGGAAACTGCACATTTTGCATTTGCATGTATGAACTGTATGCACTGTATGCACTGTATGCGTATGTTCGTATGCGTTGTCTGTCTATTGAACACTCGGACCTATTCTAGCTAGCTGCCTTCTGTTTGGTTACATAAACCTGCCCAACCACATTTGATTTGGCCTGCTGCATTCGTTTGCCAAGACTGTGGTCACTCATCACCACCACCACATGATGCGGGAATCTCCTTCAACATTAGACAATAAAATAAAGATACTTGAACGGGTTAGACTGTTAGTTAGGTTGTTATGATATGTTTTACTTTTTAATCGCAGAATTTTAGAATACAATGAGCACCATTACAAAGCACCTTAGTGAATCAATTCACCTCACTGACGCACAGCTCTAAACATTGTCACTCAAAGCTCCAAACCAACTCACATTCAACACCCGCCCAACCACACTACATTCAACCAAAGCCAGGCTAAGACTAAGACAACACCATAGACAATACCTTGCAAAAAAAAATTCAGACAATCCAGCACAGCTGTCAAACTCCAATCCACCAGCAACAAACAATGAAGAAAGCACTTCTTCGAACAGACTAAACAAAGCGCACGAAAGAAGAATGACGACAACTGCATCAACATTGAAATGCGGAAGGACTAAACACGATAACACGAAAAGACCACGCAAACAATGATATACGTGAATGGTTAATTGAATGATGAAACAACAAGCAAACATCAACAAACAACAAACCAACAAAGCTACGTAATTAACTTGCATTAATTTGCAAACTAAGTGCAGCTAACTAAGTAACAAACAACCAAAGAAACACACACACACAAAGAAACATGCAAGCAAACACACAAACAGAACAAACAAACAAACAAACAAACAAACAAACAAACAAACAAACAAACAAACAAACAAACAAACAAACAAACAAACAAACAAGCAAGCAAGCAAGCAAGCAAGCAAGCAAGCAAGCAAGCAAGCAAGCAAGCAAGCAAGCAAACAAGCAAACAAGCAAACAAGCAAACAAGCAAACAAGCAAACAAGCAAACAAGCCAAGAAGCAAGCAAACAAGCAAGAAAACATGCCAAGATGCAAGCAAACAAGCAAACAAAGCAGAAAGGCAACCAAGCAAACAAGCAGACACAAACGCACATACCAACAGCAGCAAACACAAATCAAGAGGCAACGACAACAATTTCAAGAGCAAATGGAACCCCGAGGCCAAGCTCAATATAAACCTACAATATTTATCAGCTCTCGACTAACCAACCCGCCAGCCACCGAAGCAACCCAAACACTAAATACCAACCAGCCAACCAACCAACCGACCGCAATGAAGCAACCCTCTACCAAACAACCAGCTAATCAACCAGCCAACCAATCAACCAACAATTTGCGACCAATCAACCAACCAACCAATCAACAAGCCGATCAGAAGCTCAACCGGGCCCTGATCGAATCACATGATCAATGCCAATCAATGGCCGCCAATGACGTCCCAACCCATTTGCGGCGTGCCCATCAGAACACAAACAATTGACCCTGGGACCTTGGGAAATTCAAGAATCAACTCGCCAGCAATGTAAACAACAAAGAACATATGCTTGACTGGCCATGAAACCTTGCACCTGTGTGATCAGTTGAATTATTTGGCACAACATTAACGCTATGTTGCGCAAACTACTGGTATGGTTCCGGTTTCGGTGTTGATAGTCGCTAAGTAGAACCGCTTGAACCGCCTCCAAAAATCTAAAGCTAAAATCAAATCATAATCAAAACAACCGAGGTACTTTTCTTGGGCCGGCAAAGCTCTCTTGAGGAGTGATGTCAATCTGTCAGAATCCAGAATGGCTTCATGTTCAGCCATCAAGCTAGCTGCTTTGCCGTTCACAAGTTGTGCCAAGGAATTGCCATGCACTGCTAGCTTTTCCTCTGGGATGTGAGCCTTGAGAAAAGCACTCAAGTGCACTGTAGGTTGCTTGACAATGTTCATCAACTCAACGACTGCATACCACAACGGATCACTGGTACACAAGACCGTAGAACGCCTGTACTTGCCCATCTTCATAGAAAATGCCCGGGTCTCTTGCAATGAGAGATCATTCACAAGCTCGATCCCTGTGGGTTGTTTCGCTTTAGCTTTTGTTTTTGCTGCAGTTGAATTGGATGCTTTTGTTCTTTTGGCTTTTGGCTCATCAACATCCTCAACAGTGCCATCTTTTGATGACCATACATTTCCATCTGCGACCACTTCCCCAAGAATCTGTTTGATGACTGGTTGCATTTTCTCCCTAGTGCAGCTGATAATGCGTTTTTCAGTGATGTCAGTCGAAAGCCATCGCCCAGATTGACAACGAGGAAACAGTTTGTATGCATGGTCTTTGGCATCGACATGGCCATGCAAAGCACACCAAGAATGGAAAAACTTTTTTGCAATACCTCGCACTGTTTGACTAACAACTGCCAAAGATGAGAAATATCTCCACTCGCGAATCCCGGATGAACACAGCTCCTCATCAATGGTTTGCATGGCCCCAAGTGTAATGAGGTGACCCAGATGTTCCATGCAATCCGAAGCAGAAAAGAACACAGGGGCTGCCCCCAAATGCATGGAGAGAAAGGCCTGGATAATGTTCTTTGCCGCCACTTCATTGGCTCCCCGGTCTGTGGTTGAAAGGTACCACAGTGCTCCATTGTCGAACAAAGCCTCACAAGACCTCAGCATCAACCAATTGCAACGATTACACATCACTGCTTGCAAATATGGTCACAAATAGGTTGGGTGGATAAAAAGAAACGGGCCAACTGCTCAATAGCAATACGACCATTTGCAAACTTTCTTAGCCTTTGATAACTTGAGAACACAAGACACCAAAGCAAAGCAATCAAATCGAAAGCCCAGAGCACAATCCACACCACCACCATGTCAAAAGAAACTCACAATGTCCTACCAACTTGTACCCGAGATACACTGTAGTCAAGCAGTCACGAAGTTGTTCTGGGGTCATCATTTTGGTTTTTTCATCTCCAGCAGATTTTTGTCTCTCCAGCTCACGTTCAACCAGGTGTTCTTTTCTCTCCCGAAGCTCCTCCCAAGTAGGGCAGCCTAATGAAGACAGCATTTTCAATGTCATCCCCACCGTTTCCAATCCTGTGCTTCCATCCACTGGTATCACATCGGAAATTTGCTTCATTCGCTCAAACCAATCTAGGCTGAAATCAGTTGTGTGGAGATCTGTAGTGCTGCCCACCAAAGTGCCGCATTCCAGTTCCATGTGGCACTGTTTGAGTTTGCTGTTTGTTGCGTCTTGGCGATATCCGACAACAGCTACTCGCCATGAAGAGTCCCCAACACCATAGAAGAGATCATGGCGAACTGCAGCATAGAACATACGAGCTGAAGCGATGAGCGCCGCACCCGCTTTGACTTCGCATCCTGAGGACCCAAACGATACCATGTGAGCGTTGAATATAGCCCTTTACATGTAGAGTGACGTGGGACATTTGGTGCATACTTAGCTGCATTGTATCCTATTCGAAGGAAACTTTGAAATCTGAGCCCCCATGAAGCCGATGAAGGTTTTACGCAGCAAACAACCATTGGAAAACACTGACATACACAAGCCAAGGTACGAGAAATAGTCCATCTGCTGATATCTTGTTCAATCAGGAGTTGCAAGTGTTCAGAAGCACAATGGGCCAGGTTTCGCTTGATTGCAATCTGAACACTTCCAGAAGGCTTCAGCCATCCACGGTCACGGATGTAAGCACCATCATCATCACCTGTGCTGCCCTTTTTCTTGTCTTTCACATATTTTCCATTTCGTTGAATAAGGAATGCTCGCAGCACAGCTAATTCTTTCTTCAGAACAGCATTCTGGGCTTGCAATTTTTTACATGCCTGGGTGCTTTTGCGGACTTCGTTCTGTTTGCTTCTCAAAATTTGTTTGACTTTGCCACAGGGCTTGGCACAATGATCCACCTCCCCCTTGCGTTGGTTTTGCTTGCTGGTCTTCATCGCTTGTTTTTCCAAGTCAGCAATTCTTTGATCTCTCTCATGAAGTTTTGCTAACAGTTCTTCACGGGATAAGTCTTCAAACCAAAGACGATGACGATGACAATGAACCCTATCTTTGGTTTGATTCTTTGCCAATGATATTGAGTTGGATTCAGATTCTTGACTTTCTTGGCTTGGTGGGCTTTTGGACTGTGAGTCAAAGCCCATGCAGCAATCAAAACTCGAGCTGAAGGTTTCACGTTCATGCTCCCACGCATCATCATCATCAAAACTCCCCGTGGATGCCGGCCATGGGGTCGGAAGTCTTGACTTCGAAAGAAGAAAATGCACAACTGACTTCGCTACACCATTCCAAACCTCAAGCGGTATCTCCAATCCAAATTGGCACAACATCACAGGGACAATGTCAAGGTAATAATGCGTTTCCTTTCTCTGATCCAAGAAACTTGTTGCCACATCTGCGCGGAAGAACTCATCAATTGCAGAAGCTTTCAACATGCCAAAAGGGGAACCAATCCCATTGATCACTGTTCTCGCCAACCTTTCCAAGTTGGTATCAGAAATCACCAGTTGGCCATAAGCATTCCACTCACACAGCAAGCACACTAACCATGGCAGTTTGGGCGGAATACACTCCATCGCATTGATCCCTTCCCCTGAAAGGATCAAGGATTCCCCTTGTTGCCCACTGTTGGAAATCAACAAGTTTAATGTGCGTGTGCGCTATCTTTCTGTTTTCACCGTAGTTCTTCTAGTTGTTTCACTATGGGCAGTGGAAAACGGCAACTGTTTTACACGTAGGTGAACCACATTACCTTGGGCAACTTGCTCCGAAATGCCCACGGGGCTTGGCAAACTGGAACCAAAAAGCAAAAACAATGCTTTTCCAAATCTTACCACAACACGGAGTCAATCAATGACAACAGCGTTTGAAAGCTTGGTATTTTGTTTTTTGAGACCAACTGATTTGGGTTCCACCTCTAGCAAACCTGCGTTTCTCTGATCCAAACCGATAAGTTAAACAAAAATTCATCTATGAATCTCCCTTTTTCATCTCCTGTTTTCCTTCAGCTGTAGGCCAGAAACTGGAAAACACATACTTCATTTCATTCACGTGGTCATTCCTGGAGAACTAACATATTAGTGATGGCATGGTCATTTTATAGCTTGTGGAGGTATAAATACAGATTCTGGGAACGTCAACTCCTGAATGTTCCTGTAAGGAACCCAACTCCTGAAGCCCCTGGGTACATGGGGTGTATACCCTCAGGAAGGGGATAGCACGTCACGAGTTGACGCCACTGGCCACCCATAGCCATCACCCTTGCTGAGACGCCAAGGAATTCACCGGTTTCGCGCCACTGGAACCCACACCCAGCTGGGCGAAAGCCCAGTTCATGCAGGTCAAATACCTCGCCCAAGCAGTAACCCAAGCAAATGCTGCAGCAGGGCACAAAAACCCAAGGAAAGTCGCGTAGAAATTGGTTGATACCACTGAAGATGGCTGATATGAAGATGACTGATGACAATTGATTTTTGAAGCTGCAAGTCCATTCCGCTTAACCCCACGGGATGAAACTGTCTTACCCATAGGTTGGGCATAAACACAAAATCATCCAGGCTCAATTCTTTACTCCTCAACAACTCAAGAGAAACCATAGCAAAACCTGCGTGGAATTCAGCGGCAGCCTGGGTGAGGAGCAAACACTATAACACATCGACAGAAAGGATGCATCAAGTTTGAATCGGCGCAAATTGTTCAATGGTATCAATATAGTTCTGTGATATTCCAAACCTGCTCCGCATCCACAGCGCATTTGAAAGGGCAACACAGAACAACCAACTAACAAAACCAAGGTGCTGATATTCCATGCTGGCAGCGTCCAAGCCAAGTTCTGAAACCCAGTTCACCTGGCTATCCCAATGGGATACAGCAAACCATCCACAAGCAATGAAATGGTTCAGCACCAGCAAGTAGGCCAAACTGCTGAAGAGACCGAAGTACAAGCCTCACAAGTGTTTCGGTGACAAGGTGGCACCACGGTATAAATTTGAACCTGACTATTAGATAAAAACTGCTGAGAGTTCAAACGCAAACATCAGGGTATAAACAATGCCAAATGATACACTCGAAAATCAAAAACAGAGATGTGCATATATGAGCGGTGTTGCAAGTGTTTCCAGATTTCAAAGCGACAACTGTTTTTTTACTTACGATTCGGCCTACGGCAAATTGCATTTTCCACCATTTTGCTTCCGAACGGGGTTTGTCGCAGGAGTAGCATTGAATAGCTTGCGGTTCGCTGACGCCAAATCGGTGTTTGGAATTATGCCTGGAATCTTGGTAAACATTGAGCTGCAAACCATTGGCATTTGTAGGTTTTTTTTTGCTCACCTTCTCTTCAAACATCTCATCTAGAGTCCATCTCATAGGATATGACAACATGTCCAACATGTCTGCCTCACGAACCTTACTTACAGCAGCTCCCGAATAGCGTACGCAACACAGCAAAAGATTTGCGAACGACATGAGCTATCGCCGGCCAAAACAAAAATGTAAACGATTCAGAGCGCTGCTCATATCTGATTATATGGACTAAAATTCAAAGCTGATGTGCTTTCATGGGTCGTATCTATCAGTCACCCCTGTAAACATGAGCAGTATTGGTCTTAACAACTGCATGTATGAACAAGGTTGTTTGCATCTCTAGCTGTGCAGAATAAAAAACAGAAAAATGTCATAAGTTGCAATGCAAAAAGGAGTTGTATGATGTTGTATGCATATATGTCTTTCATTGTCTTTCATCAAATGTTTGTATACATATTTGATGACGTACATAAGTACATGCTTGTGATAAATGTGCTTCGCGCGTGGTATAGCACTTCCCTGGTTTTACGCCCTGAAGCCGTCGTAGAAGGCTCTGGTGTTACCCAATGCAGCAGGGAGTTCCTCACCATAAATCAAGTCCAGCGGCTGGAGGCTTGCGAATGAAGCATCTCTTGAAACGCTTCATGTGCACGCCTGCGCAGGGGTTCACAGGCGACAAAGTAATTAGGACCAACCACCTGGCCGCAGCCGGAATCAGTGTAACAGAATATAGTTTCCTCGTTTCCACTGGGATGTTTTGCTTTTACAAACTGGCTGGCAGTGTTGAGATTCTGCTTTGAGGGAGCCATCCCAGAAGGCGCCGCAAGCAGTTTCAACCACGGTAGCAGGTGTGTTCATTTTCCCTGTCTTCCTCTTTATCGTCCAAGGCATTCAGTCTTCTCAACAGTTGCTGGCTCAAGTCCCGGCATCCCCCAGCAGTCCTCAACTTGATCATGCGAAGCATCCGCACCAGTCGCAGGGATCGCAGCAATCGCAGCATCTGCCATTCATCCGAGTTTCGGTCCGCTGAAGCGCTGCCGAGCGCCACCAGAGTCCAGTCCAGTGTAATCAAACCTCAAAAGCATTCAATCTGAGACCCCCCCAAAAAATTGGCGTCTCACAGAGTTTTTCCTTAAGCTGAAGCTTGGTATTAGCTCGTTTCAGCAACCTAATGATAAGCAACAATTCGTCAAGGATAGACAGTGATCAGGTTTCGCTTAGCAAAACAAGCTGGGTTGGGAGGCCACGGTAGACCAACCACTGGGATTGACCCGGTAGCCACGGCGACTCCGAAGCAAACTACAGGCCGCTTGGTGGACGCCGAGATGCTGACGTCAAAGATCATCCAGGTTTTGGCCTCAAGGTCCCGCAGCGTGACATCTGAAGTGCTGTGAGGCCCACGCTGCCAACGAAGTCTTCCAAACATGAGCTGGTCTATGGAGTCTATGGTCTATGATTGAAAATCATACTAATAGAGTGATAACAAGTGATAACAATAAGTGATCTATAATGATTAAGAATAATAAGCAAGTGATAATAAGAAACAACAAGCATAATAACAATAATGACAAAATGATAAAAATACGCATTGTGGAGTGAGCACCTAGGAGCTGAAAAGAGTCATAAACTCATTCACATTGAACTCTCAAGAAGAGCAAAGTAAAATGTGTAGTACGTTACTACCTCCCTAGTTTCAGGATATGGAAAGGATAAGGCGATGCAGCCGCAAACCAGTACTGATAAAAGCATGTGTTCAATCCAACAGTTGGAGGAACTGTGGGTAGAGGCATCCCAAATCTTTTAATGCATCACCATCAAGTTTTCGGAAGACCTTCACTCCCCAGGGGCCTGACTGGCTGACTGGTTGGCGAATCTAAAGATCTACCACTACCGAGCTTTGTCATGGTTTTCCCCTGGTGCACCCCAAGCTTTCCAAACCCGAAATATGGAGATCATGCCTTCAAGGTAACAACTGGGAGGTTTGAATGATGGTGGCTGTGGACATGCTGCGGGTTGCCAATGCTGAACAGATCACATAGACATAGACATAGACACAGAAAATAAGACAATTTGGCTATGGGTCAACATGAACAAACCAACAATTCAACAAATGGGCAGGTGAACATCTTGACAAAGAGGAGATGGTTGGTCGTTTTGGGATGTTCACCAGGGGGGATTAATTCCGGGTATTGACCCACAGCCGCAAATGATTTTGCATGATCTTGATTGCATTGCACATGCCCACTAGATCTCTTTGGCTTTCCACTGGCAGCGGAATGATTGGCACTAAAGAGTTCAGACCCAATGGCTCGAGGATCCCTGCCTGAGGTTAAGATTAAGATCCAGCATTGACATGTATTGACTATAGGCTAAGCAAGTAAGTAAGAGTGACGGTCAACGTTGCTCGTCAAATTCACTTCGAGTCAAAGTCATACGCCGGGCGGCTCGTAGACAAACCAAAGGGCCAAAGAGGACCGCTCATTTCCAGACTACGGGCTTTGCACATGCCTGGACAGCTCTATAGGTCTCCTCCAATGATCTGATGACACCCGTTCCCAACCTCCATTACCCTCTCACCCCTCGGCCTACCTATTTTTTGAATATTGTTTGTCCATTAGGGGCCATTAAAGGCCATTAGAGTAGTCAACTTTTATCATTGGGGAAAAAGTTGGGGCAGCGGGCAACAAAACCCAAAAACTGAAGCCCATGAAAAGTAGCTAACATGCTCCACTGTTGCCATGGCTGCCAGGCACCCGTTGCACTTTCCCAACCAGTCACATAGTTGAGCCAGATCTGCTTGGGTACCATGACCAGTGTGCCATTGTCGTAGAACCCCGTGAGAAGCGAAACGATCAAATCGCCTTGGTTCAGCAGGGGATGGCTCTCGGGATTGGTGACGCCAAAACCCCAAAGCTGATGGCATTAACAGCTTCATAATTTCACAACATCTCTATGTTATTTTGGAAATTCTAGAAGTTTTAAACAATTCACCTTCATTAATGTCATATTCACATTCATTAATTCCTTTGGGGAATTGTTTTGCGCTACTTACTCCATGCATCTCTTTGTGTAGCTTTGCCTTGAAGGCCCCTTCATCGTCCCGAAAAACGGGTCATTCATGTGGATGCTAGTTGTGTTCAAGTATAAGTTCTAGCCAGCTGAACCTTCTGAGATCCCAAAACTCTGGCACCTGCCTGCCCTGTTATCCAATAGTATCACGGAAGCCTTCTATCACAACAAACACCATAGGCATTGGATTTTAAAAGATTCGGAACACAATTTTTGGGCCATGAGCCGTGAAGGATGTAGATTTCACTGCGCCTCATTCGACTTGAGAATGCGCCTGTGGCCCAATTACTTGCCATCGAACTACTGTAGCTGTACCTCCTAAGCAAAGCAAAATCGCACGCCCAAACGATCGAAATGGGCCAAGTAGCAATTCCAAGATATCTGGACCAGCCACTGCAGAAATAAAAGAAATGTGGTTTCCTCTGCTGGCAAATCCGAATTGAATGCCAACAACGACCCCTACGAACCCAAGAGACTTCTCAAACACAGTGCGCACAAAGTCCAAAAAAAGAACTCTTAGTGAAACTTCAAAGGCCAAGGCTCAGCTAAATTGAAGGCTGAAAGTGGGATCAAAACCAAATCCTTAGCGGCCGAGCTGGTCGAACCATCCAACTTCTCCGTCTTCAAGAACCCATGACTCCAACATTGCTCGAAGTTTGCAACACTGCTGCAACCCAACAGCCATCCAAAAAGAACCAACTGGGACTGCTATGGACTTCAACAGTCCAACAGACATCATCGACGGTGTGGTTGATTGAATTTCTGGTACATGAGCCATATTAATCATTGATGGTCCATGACCACTTGCAATCGCCTCGCCCTCACGCCAAGCATCGTGCAAGACGCACAGAGCCACCATGAGATTCCACACAGTTCGGAAGAGACCTCCTGGATGCAGCCTCCGTTGCACAGGGGTGCAGTGAGTGCTTGAGACAAAACTGGCTGTTGGCTGGGAGGGAGCTAAGGAGCAAGGAGTATCCCTAGATCTCTTCAAAGGAGGAGCTTTCTAAGGATGGTCAAGGTACATCATTAGCCTCCCAAACAGTGGATAGCATCCCCAGTAGAGCTGCCCATGTTTGAAATAAATGCTCTGTCCATGTGGTCAATGCAGTGTTTGTCTGTGCTCGACTGCGAGGCTTGAGTCTGGATCTCTCATTACTTCAGTGCCCTGCATTTTCTCTTTGGATTCACTTGAGGGCTGCAGTTTGGCCAAGGCCAACCACAAGGAGACCCCCCGAAGAGTTCCGTGGCACCCGAACCACCAACTGGGGTCGACCGCATGGACAGCTGCCGTGTGACACGAATCGGCTACAAAAGCTGTTGCTCTTCTCCACTTCCCCAACGGCGCTCGCTGCCGTGGTGGTTTGCGGTTGGGCAAATTCCACGGACATGCGACGCGTCTGACCTGACGAATCATGGGGATCTGGCGTCTCTTTGTGGATGTTGGTGGTTGGATCATGGATGATCATGGTGAATTGAAACAATCACTCATAACACCAACAAGACCCAAGAAGCAAATTCCAAATCAATTGATATAAGAACTAAGTACCGGTATACGCCAACAAGAACCAAAATCCACCGACATGAGCAGAATCAGCGCAAGGGATGTGAGCTCCTAATTCATTGTCTATCTGTCCATGTGTGTTTTGTGGTAACATTTGGACAAGGTCTACATCACACCGTTGGCTGCTACACTTCTCAACTGCCGTGCCAACGCGCGACCTCACCCAAACCAAGTCTAGATGCCAGAAATGACTAATTGCGGGCCTATACGAAGTGTGGCACTGACCAAGACCGCCGGTTGCACGCAATAGGTGGTCCATCTCAAGTGCTGCTTTTTTTCGCCACCCCTCAATGCCAAATGGCAGATCCAAAGTCTGGCCTGCAGATCGGAAACACATAGCCAGTAATACGCCGACAAAGCACCTAGCAATGAGCCACTGTGTCCATTCCTGTCTTAGCTATCAAGTTGCTTCTGGCTACTATTACTATTCTGTACTATGTGCCATCGCAACTCAAGCAAAGTCAAAAGGTGACACGCTTCAAACTCCATGATTCCATGCGAACTTTGCCCTGTGCACAGAATCACGATCTCATCTGGCAAGAACACTTGGTCTTGATCTATGCACCCTGGGAAGGCCTAGTAAGGGCCGGCCGCTTGCATCACATTTCCATCCGTGCCGACACTAGCACAGCTGCCCTTCTGGTACTTGCCGAAAACCGCCTCTGAGTTTGCCTTTGCTCGATTCAGCAATGCCTTCTGGGCTGCCTCTTTGTTCTCATCTTTGCCCAACCAAGTGACGATGCAAGTCTTCTGCAAGGCTTTGCCATATGAGAAAGACAAATGCCATGGCAATTTGCCTGAAAAGAGCTTGTTCATAGTGCTCAGATTGATGCTTGCCTCCTCTTCATTGTCCTCATTCAGGGCTGTCTCGCCAGACAGGAAAAAGATTCCTGGCATGGCGGGAGGCACAGTCCTCAGAAGGGCCTGGCAAGTCAAGGTGGCTATGGTTTCTGGAGTCGCTTTGGGACCGGCCAGGCCATTCTTCACCATGTTGGGTTTTAGCACGGCACCCTCCAAATAGATGTGGTGATCTGCCAAAGCCTTAAACTGGGCTGCCAAGACCTTCTCGGTCATCTGCGCGCAGTAGTAGATGTCATGATTACCGTTCGGAACAATCTCAGGCTCAACAATTGGAACCAAGCCCTCACTCTGGCAAATGGACGCGTAGCGTGCCAAGGTGTGCACAGTGTCAGCAATGGCTAAATCACTTGGCAAACCCTTGGCAGGATCTAATTGCAACACATTGCGCCACTTGGCAAAGCGTGCTCCTTTCTCGTAGGCTTTCTTGCACCTGTCTTGCAGGTCATCCAATCCCACCGTGGCAACCTCTGGATGGCCCAAAGGACCCACGGGAGTTCCCCAAATGCCTTTTTTGTTGTAGCCTTTGTCCACCTTGATTCCAGCAATCATGCCATTGCCTTTGATGATGTCCACCATAGCTTTACCTTGCGCATCATCCTGAAAGAGGGTCTCCCAGTGCAGAATGACTCCGCTGATGTGTTCGCTCAAGCCGGGAGTGGAGAAACACATGGAGCGATAGGCCGCCCTGTTCTCGATCACATCTGGGATCTTGGCCGCTTCTGCGTGTCCGGCGCGGAGCCATGGTCCAGCGCTCTCATCCGCAGCCAAGAAACCCTTGCCTGGTGTGCAAAGCTTGGCCGCCGTCTCCTTCAGTTCGGCCAACACATTTGCCGGCAAAGTGCTGGGAAGGCCACCGTGCGCCAGGGACATGACGAGCTGAAAAGAGGAAGGTGTTGAAAATGGAAGGAGCTTGTGCCAAACACAAAATGACGTGCCGTTGATGGAGGAATCATGGAAGCTGGGAACCACCAACTGGAACAGCTTTGACGAGAAGAAGCCAGTGGAAGAAGCCAATCTACCAAATGGAAGTTTCTACAGATAGGCTACCCGCAAATTATCCCAAAATAGCCATCTAAGCCACCTAATATTTGGGTTCCACAATTTGAAAACCCATCATAAGTACATGGTGAGTTCACAACTAGCTTCAGGGACGTCTATAGTTGACATCTCAAAATAAACTCAAGGACATCGCCCAGGCAATTCCAAGGATTTTCACACCGCCAGTTGAAATTCTGGGCTGCATTGCCCGTGCCGACCATGCCGACCCTTATCACAAGAATCATGCGAGCATATCGTGGTCCAAAATCGCCATCATGATGATGTTGGGATTCCAACTGTCACTGATGCTCCCTGGCAGCGCAGTGACCTCCAGGTTGCTTCGCCGTGGATTTCTTGGTTTTCCAGCACTCATGCATCTTCAAGTCAATCATTTTCAAGTTCACTTCCTGGAAGGACACGGGAGCGCTATGGAAATGCTGTTGGTGATGAATTGCCAGCACATTTCGATTTTACCTTATATGTGACACCTCTACTACGGCAAAACAACTGTCATCCATCTGGCGTACCAAACAGCAATCACCATAGAATTATACTATAAACAGAAACAAATTTAGGTGTCTGGTCCAATCATGAGCTGCAGGTAACCCAAAGGAAACAGAATGGCTAACTAATCTATATCGAATCATTAGTTTTCATTTACCAGCAAAAAAACACGTCTCGATTCAAGATCCCTTTCGGCAGCCACTACTCATATCATCCCATATCCCTGCTCACGTAGTCTCCTGATCCCTTTCCCATCTGGTCCCTGTGTAGCATCCCGTCCTCCGAATCTTCCAGTCCCTGGACGCCCTGAACGCCTGCGAGGGTTTTCATGGTCTGCTTGCGGCGCCCACGCAGCTCCTCCATCCGAACGCTGGGAGGCAGTGCAGGAATGTCTTCCTAGGGCGGAAGGACCATCCGATGAAGGCTGGAAAAGGTGACTGCAGGTGCTTAGTTCTCTGGAAGGCATGGTGGCTTATGGATCTATATGGGTCTGGGGGCTTATTCATATCTGTCTGCATGGGTCTACCATTCCTGATTCTGCAAACGGCATTCTGTAATTATGGACTCCCCGTTATAACTCTAGCCTCCTATTGCTGAGACTTGTAGCGCGTGAGCAAAAGCTAGCCTTAAGTATGATCTCATTCCCGGAAGTGGACACCCCAGACTAAGTTTGCATTCCACACCTGCCACTTGAATACACATCACTATTTTGTTTTGCAAGCAATGCCATATTCATGTTATACAATCTTTGCGATAGCTGTGAAATATGATCACCGCTTCATGATGCAGTTTCATGCATTTCATGCGTTTCTCCATGGAGCACAACCCAGCATAGTAGCAACCAGTATGCTTGGATTGCAATACAAACTTGCCATGACGTCTGGGTAAAATCGGTGAACACATGGGCCCGCACACACACACACACACACACACACACCAGCGCACACGGTTCTGCAAATGAGTTCCATGTAAAAAAAAAAGTTGCAACACACTGTGAATATCATGCTATATCTTTCTTTTTCTCCAAAACGCCTCCAAAAAGGGGCACGACCCCTCTGCCCAATCAAAGCAAATAAAACACAGCCTGCCAAGCATCTGAGGACAATCCCAAACTTTGAGCGCCAAAGCCCGAAATTGATGCAGATAGGCCCGACGCATTGGACCTGGCTGTTGCAGTTGTGCATGTCTGTGCTGTCATTTCCATGGGGTAAGGCCAAGAGTTGAAATCTTGGTGGATCAAACCATGCCAGGAAAAAATACCAACAAACAATAGCCAATGCTACACAACTGACATCCTGGGGTTCCGCAAGAAAAAAATGCAAAACATGAGCATGTACACATATACAGCACCTGAGTCAATTGGAAAACTGGAGGCGTACTTAAAACTGCCAAGGGACAAGCGCACTCTGCTATGCCTCCGCGATCCTGGAGGCATCAAATCTGGAATCGCCAACGCCTGCGCCAAAGTTTTCGCCACTGGTTTTGGAGGCACGGGCCCCTGCGGGCTCTGCACATCGCGGGCATAGCCTGGGCCACTTGGAAATCAGAGGGAGGACCCCCAGTGTGTTGCAATGGCTGGTGATGGCAACAGAAATGGTTGTCGATCTCACAGTTTCAAAGATTTCACATACCAACTTGGCTACCAAAGCGGGTCAAGATGCGACTTTTAGCACTTTGGCCTACACGGTTTGAAAATCATTTATCAAATTTATCACTGATGCCCAGGAGCATTCCCCCAGTTGCCGGTGCAGTTCCCAAAAGTCGCCCTCGATGTCTGGGATCGCCGGTGGGCTGCCGGAAGGCACCGGCAACAGCGCCATGCGAGAGGCTGCTGGACGATGCCGGGCCTACGCCTTAAAGGTCAAATCTTAAGGAAGTTCCACCTCCCCAGCTCTCAAGCTGCCAAATACTTCAATGTCATGGTTTTAAAAAATGTGCATAACAATGCTTAGTCAATGATAGTTTTTGATGATCACAGTTCATCATTGTTCATCCAGTTTTCTTTTTCAAAATCGATGTGGATTCTTTGCTTGCAGCAACATGCCAGCAAAATGCTGTCAGTGGTTTCATATGTTTGGTCGGAATCTGTGAATATTTGCGGCTGGTAGCCCCTACTTTTCTGAAAACGGCTGCCAAGAAAATCATGGGCACCAATTCAACATTGCGGCATAGCAAGTCCGGGATTCTTATGAAAAATACTGAAAGTACACGCTGGATCCCTGCTGTAGCACCGGTACTAGCGTGAAGCAATAGGGCTGATTCTTTGGCCCATTTCCTTCCCACAATTTGGTGCACCATTCCAACCAGCAGCCAACAATGGTTCTGCCACCGCCTCAATGTCCCCAGACGCCTGGAAAGTTAAAGAATGACATCCCATGATCTATCACCAATAGCCGATGGGCAAACATCTCAACCCAAACTGGATGTGAAAACATCATTTAACAAATTTCCACCAAAATCTGGTAAACTGTAGGGTTGATGGTTCATTAAACAGACTGGACAGTCATACTTTTGGGATAGTCACATGCCTGGCCTGGCGATAGTCCTGCTTTCCGGGTCTCCTGTGCTCCTGGCAGCTGTTCAGCGGTCAGCTCCATTGCTCGGAGTGCAGCATGGCAGAAGTTTCTGGGATTTATTGGGGTAATGAAAAACTGGTGGGTGGCTTTAGCTCCTGTAAGAGATATGGTGGTTTTAAGTTTTAACCCCCCTTAGAAAGTATGTGCCAACCAACCAATGATTTAATTTGATACTGCTAGGGAAAATGTGTTAAACAATTCCACCAACCATCAAGAATTAACAGGAGGAACGTTTGCTAAGCCAAGAACAACGACTATGAGATACTATAACCATGCCAAACACTCGACAACGAAAGAGTTACACCAAGTCACTAGGAATGATCATGAACCACAGTCATGATCCAAATTAGCTAACCCAAATGCCCGACAGCTACCCGGGACTTGGGGTCTGCTGCCACTTCTCAGCACCTATAGGTTTTCAACATTTCCCAACAACCACAGCTATCACCTTGCTTCGATATGGCTATCACCCCAACATCACCTCATACGGGAACTGCACTAGGCTTTGTGATAACCTTTGGTGCAGGATTGTCAAGACCCACCCACAACTATTACGCCAATGTCCAACTGGGTCAGCAATGACAAGTGTTTGAAACCACTTCGTTCGTATGCTGGTTGGTGGTTTCAACCCCTGTGAAAAATATTCGTCAACCAGCCATTGGTTAATAGTTACTAGGGAAAATGAAAATTGCTCAAAACCACCAGTCATATAAATGACTTGCATCAAGTGATTCTACGCTGGGGTGCCCCACATATTTCCCAACCCAGGCTTCACAACTCCAGGCTTCCCATGGCCCAGCGACACCCACTGCACCTCTGCCTCTGACAGCAGCTTCCAGGGCGCTCCCTGAGGCGGTTGAGCTTGGAATTTCCATCTCATACGCACGGTGGTTTCTTGATAGCTGGAGGTGCCCCCAGTTATTGTCCATTATCATCAACCATTTCTAGTAAGAACTATTTTTGAGAACAAGCATTTCTAGTAAGAACTATTTTTTTGGGGGGTCCCTATTTTGAGAAACACCCATATATGTTCAAGTTCAGTGTAAGGTGGTCCCCTTGCTGCATGTTCTCCTCTGCTTTCAACCTATCCTTCGAAGCATGTCACTTCTGGCATGGCCACCCCGCCTGGGCCAAGCCGGAAGCCTCCGCATTGCTGAAGCAAAGCTTGGCCTTGGTGAGGCCGTGATTTTCAGCTGCAAACCGGGCAAAGAACATGGACCCCTGAAGTGTGGTTCCCAGTTCGGTGTGATTTTTCCATAGCTTTCCTCTACAGCATTTGCACCGCGAGTTGGTTTTCCTGTAGGACATTTGCACTGCAAGTTGGAGAATTCATCTTTGATTGCCAAACACTTTCCATAAGATCAGTGGGGGCATGTTCAGGTGATAGGACTGCAGTGGACGCAAAAGCCAGGAAAAGAATGAGACAGCTTGGCACTGACAGTAATACACACAGCAAGCCTGTGGCATAGCTGGTGACCAAATGACCAAATTTGAAGCGTTTCCAAAACTAAACCCTACCCTTCCAGTTACCTTAATAGTAGGCAACCAACCCCAATTCAGGAACCAGCTGCTTACCTACTATAATGGTGACTGAAAGCATAGGGATGAATTAAACACGATCACTTATCACTTTTAGATGGTAACTGGAGACAGTTTGTGGATGACAACCCCCACTGACCCCACATAGGCAGTAAATACAATGGTGTCTGATTGGTTCATTAATTCGGTGTCTCTGCTGGATAATTGTTGGTCTGTTTCTCTGCATTTTTCCAGATGTACGCCGGATTCGTACTTACCTCCCTATTGATGGTCTCTATCTAGTGATGGACTGTGGTACCCGTAGGATGAAGGATCGCTATTGGCAGCAAGAATCACAATGGGGCGCCAGGAAAATGTGTGGTTCAACTGCCTGCCCCACCATGCGGCGACATAAACATAACCTGAGTGTCTTGAGCCCTAGCAACATTACCAACCACCGAGGTTGGACTTTGGTCCCGGATGACTTCGGGAAAAGAATTCGCTTGCACAGCAAGCGTACGGAGATCAGCCACAAGAAAAAAGTTTCTCGGCCCTTGAAGAACCATTGGTCAACCGTTGGTTCCCCTTGGTTCCCAGGGGCATTTTCAAAGTTGCTCATCTCTCGGAACATCCGAACACCTTCGGCGGCGGAGTGAACTCTGCAGCGTGCCCAAACTGGGACATGGTGGGACAAAATGGACAGTAAGCACCGCAAACAAGGCTTGATTGGAATTACTGGCTTCAAAAATTTCAGTCAAACTTCGTGTTGTTGGACTGTATCCAAGGATAATTTGACAAGGGTCTTGGCTGTGCATCAATGTGGCACTACAAATCAGCAATAATTATGATTACAATTTCAATCGCAAAAACAAATGGTCCCTCTTACTCTTGATAATGGTCAAATGCATCCCGCACAATGGGGCTGCGCGTCTCCCAGAAGCATACCACAGAAATGCCGAGTTCTATAAATTGTGTTTGAGCTCAGTTTATCCTCTCCATCAACTTAATATTGAGAACAAATCATTGACCCTGGCGTAGCAGCATGGGCCGCCTCCAAGAAAAGGAACAAATTACATAATGTGTTTAATACTAGATCAATTACCTTTTTGTGGCACAATGTGGCACAAACCGATCAAAACACACCTCAACGCCCCATCCACAAGGTTGATGGATGATGGGATTTCACCTTCATGAAAACTTTATGTGGCACATTGAGGCCCTTATTTCTGGGATTTCACCTGCATCCACAAAGGCTGGCGAACGGCGGTGTTCCCAACCTTGATCAAACCACTCCTGCGCAGAGGAGGTGTCCGCAAAGCCTTGAATGTTCTGAGTTTCCTTGGGCTCAAGCGGTCCACAATAATCCCAAGGTTTTGTAAAGGCCCCTCTATTTTTGCTGTTTTTGCATGAAATATCCATCTGAAATCGACCATGTGAATCTTTTCATCAGGGAATTTGACCAGAAACATCCAGAAACTAATCATTGTGTACTGTGTGGCATCCATTCCAATGCTTTGCGCTGTCAGTCAGCAGATCAGCCAAGCATCATCACCCACATTGCAAACTTGCGCCACACCAAGGCCCTTCAAGAAGCCTTAGCTTTGGCGAATGATTGCGACTGAGTGATAGCATGCCCAGTCCCACATGCCCACGGCAAAGGACTGGATGGCACTGAATTCCGGAAAAGACACGCGCTCTCCCTCTCTACAACTCTCCCGCGAGCGGGTTGTCACTGAAAAAGAACGGCTATATGAGCCAGGGTTCCAATGAAACATGTTCTGCATGTTTTTGTTGAGAATGTTGGGCCAGATTTTAGATGGCTTAGCTTAGAATGTGGTACTGAGGGGCCTGTTGCATCAGCTGATACGAGTCCTTACAAGGGAGAAACAAACCAACATAGTTGGTTGCCTTGGCTGTTTTCTGGCGCGTCCCTTCGGAGGGACACCAGTTGCCGATGCTTTCATGTGCAAAATGTTTACTTCCTACGCGTTGATGGCATCTTTTCATTGACGTTTTTACTTTGGCAAAGGAGGGACATGATTGACACATGTATATCGGTGGATATAGTTTGCCCAATGTCTCAAGCATCGTACCATATACTATCAGTCATAGTTGATAGTATCTACGTAAGTCCAAGAAGTACTACTCGTAGTATGAATGATCGCGTTCACCATGACGTATCAACCACATTCTTAACCACAATGATAACTTGGGATAACTTGGGTGCTCTACATCCCACTAAGAAATTTGTTGATTGCCTCACGTTCGTTCCGCCACATGGTCCAGCCACCAACCAGTGGTTGACCGGCATCCTCGCTCTCCAAAATCCACACCTCAGCGCATGCGAAATCTGAGTTGCAAAATGTTGCAAGATCCACACTGGCGCAGGTTTCCACAGCACATTCTGTGAGAATAGACTTGAGAAATCTTGAGAACCCATTGGCCACAAGCACGGCCATGAAACCCACTCAAATGTCGCTCAACCAATTCTTGTACTGTCAAATCTGTTATCAATAAACCAGCCGGGTGATTCCCCCAAAACCAATGATTAACAGCTGAATCTCCCATTTGCCCAGTGACTCGCTTTCTGGCACGGGTGACGCCCACGTACAACGTCTTCAGCCAGCTGCAAAGAAGCCCGTGCTTGTCCTCGATGAACGTCGAAGCTCGCCTCTTTTCACCTGCCGACACCTGCAGGATAGCTGCAGTGTCAAGCGTAGTCCCAAGATGCCCCAAGTCTAGTTACACATAGCCTTCTAGTGTATTTAGGGATGCGAATGCACACACATATGAGGTATTTGATACTGAACATTTAACAACAACAGCTATTTATTCTAGATATTGTACCTGAACGAAGAAATAAATAGACCTGCACTGTACCTGTATTCCTCGCGGATATGGACCCAGTTACTTATCTACCAGTAGGAGACACCAACCAGCTACACGGGAGCACATCCACTGGCCTCCCCCAGTGCTGGAATTTGCCAACGGGTGCTGATTGAAACCAGCTGTCCTCAACCAAATTACTACCGGGTCCAAACAGCCTTGGAGATGGCCCCGAACAAACAGCAACGGGCGCAATGATGGCTATATGAATTACTTGATGGATATGAAAATTAGTGTACATGTGTTATGAGATGGATTTGTGGGAATGATGCTTGTAAATCTGTTTTCATGATATTCAATTGCTACATGATGATGTTTAAGAAAACGCTTAAGTCCAGCAAAAGTAAGAACCTTGGGAATATGAAAGCATGAGAAATCAAAAGAATCCTCTGACCATGCAGGAAGCAATGCCACAAAATGCCACAAGGAATCTTTAAGAACCAGATGTTGGAGAGGAGCACCTTTTGTAGCATCTCTTGGGTCTACTGGAATTGTGTTGCTTCTTGGTCCCTTCCTGGCCGTTTCTGAAATGTGATCATTGATAACTTATCTTGAATTATGGCAATTCCCATGGCCCATGCTTTGATTTTCAGGTTCTTTCTTACAAACCTGCGATACTACTACGGATATTCAGCACCAACTGTCAATGCTTACTCCACCATCAGCTCTACGGCAACTTTAAGTTGTTCTTCCCCATGCCAAAATCTCGACAATTGCGCCCCTCATGTATGGCATGTCAACCAACCATCGGGGCTGCCAGCAGCAAGTCACACATGTTGGCTGACCTACAAAGCAATTCCCCCCGAGTTGACATGTTGCCTTCAACCGGAACTTCTCGAACACTCCATAGATCAAGTTCCAATTTTCGGTTGCCTGCAGGAGACTAGGGGAGACATGCCGATGGTCAAAATCTGGGCTAGTCATCCCTTCTAAAAAAATGTAACTCCACCTTCATTTCTTTTTCGGATACCTCGAAACCTTGGGATGGGCTTGAGGGAAGGGATCGTTATGTCGGACTTCATGGCTGGGATCCTAGCAGTGAAGAGACGCAAAGAAAACAGCTGATGGACTGACAGCTGGACATGCTGCTTAGGGGGTCGTTGCAACAGAACGGAGTCTTTTGACCATACAAACACGCCGTGAATAGTGCTCAGCAAAAATCAAGGAGCAATCTTCCTCCGGATTTTTTACATGACCTCTTTCACATCGCAACGAATTCCCAGAAAGTTGAAACATCATACTGTCCTACAACAGTGCAACCGCCCTAGACAGTGCTGCTCCGCTCTCTCCTGTTCTTGCGTATCGAAATACGACAGGCTGCGCAGCCAGACAGAAGACCATTCACCAGCGACCCAGCTGCAGCTCGCCTGCGACTCTTTTTTGGTGGAGCCACTCATGTCCGAGAAGGGATCCACCAACAAAACGTCAAAGAACTCAAGACCTTCGACAGGAACAAGACTCTGATCTAGCTGCAGATTGGGTGCTGCTTCTGATGTGAAGATGTATGATCCCCGAAGCACACTGGAATATGCGCATGCATCCTACAGTAAAAAACATGTATGAACGTTGTCTATGCTTGTTTTGCTACTATGGTAGCTTGGGGGCCTCCAGGTACGCAAGCAAGCTCATCGGAGCACTGGCGGTTGCACTCGGACCCCGCTGCCGGCTCCAGCTACCAGATCTACCAGTAAGTTATGGCCTGGTTTCGTTGAAAGAACACTTCTGAACAACTAGAAATCCAGTTACTGAGAATCAATCACCTGTATTTGAATACATTTGACCTTAAATCCTCAAAGTAGTCGAGCCACAAGAAATCCAGTTGATTATATTTGACCTCAAACCACCAGCCAGCTATTGGCAGTAAATGCTGGTCGTTTTTGTTTTAACCATGGGACCATGGTGATTTTTGTGGCAGTGGCAAAGCTGATGAAAATCATCATCATCATCATCATCATCATCATCACCACCATCATCACCATCATCACCATCATCACCATAGTGACCACTTTACAGGATGCACTTTAGTATACACTTCAATTGTGGAGATTGCATGCTATTGATGCACTCCACCGAATTGACTAGATCAGCATTGTGACTTTAAGACTCTACGATCCTAGCTAGCTGGTTATATAATCAACTGGTATGAACTTTATTCGCACCCACTCGCATCATGGTAAACAGTCCTAGGACGCGACTAGCGTCTGGCCAAGCTAAGCAAACAAATCACCACTACGAGCGAGCAGCGGCTGGGCAGCATCAAAATCTGCCGGTTGGGTCATGCGGCTTTCCATCTGCATGCTGTAGGGTTTGCAGGACCCACTGTAGGCCGAGTATATAGCGCAAACTGTTAACCAACCAAATCCCAGTAGGGTTGATCTGAGGCTGCGACCTTTGCATTCGTTGATTGTCATCACCAGCGACTGTGTCAGCTTCTGTTTCATCTCACGCTTCTTCTCCTGGTCTCAGCATGTTTCAGCCCATTGCCCGACTCGGATTTCGTCCCTCAATTATGACGTAGGATATCGTGGGTGGATACAGCGTGAACAAACAAAAAAACAGCAAATCATAGAAATGACAAATGGCATCATATATCACCATAAAACGTAGACTACGGTCATCCTTGCCCACTGCTGCACTCCATGGCAGGAGTCTGCTAGCTTGTGTGATAGATGGCAGCCATGTTGTAAGCTGGCTTCAGCATACCTTACCGTGTTTACCCTCTGCCATAGAGCATCAATCCTCCATACCTAACCATGGCATGGGGCATCACTACTTGGATGACCTGAGGGTTCCCTTACAAGGGCACCCAACCCTCTGCCAAAAATGGGTGTTTTTCAAAATAGGTGCACACCTAATAATCATCCAGCTTGTTTGACTCACAATGAATGTAATAAACCAACATGAACCAATCATCTTTAGGGGTACCACTGCCTTGGGGAACCACCCCCACCACCACCCAGTCAAGCACTGAACTCAACATGGCCATCCGTGGCCGTCGTGAGCCTCCGACCAAACCAGGACCACTTGCTTGGCGCCAAACTCCAGCACAGCATTCCTCGCGAAACCCGGACGATGTCTCCAACATGTGGGTGTTTTTCAGGTCACAGGGTACCCCAGGTATCATGCTTTCTATGCATCATGGTTGATTCATAAACCAACCAACCATTTTGGGCCACTATCCACTCTATTTAGCTATCTGCCAGGACATGCAATGACTCAATCATGAAATGATTCATCAGGACTGACCCAGCTACATGACATGCACCAACGATCAAGGACAACGAATCGCCAAGTGGCTCGGAGGACTCACCCGCGAAAATGATGCTGTGCGCTTCCTCCCAAGACCTCACGAGAAGGACTGAGCAACCAATGAGGCTATCAACCACTTGATGTACGGATGAAATCCACTGACGTGACGCACGAATTGCACCATGCTTTCATGGCGTTGAATCGCTTCCCGTGCTTGCACCTGCTTCAACAACTAAGCACCCTTCGGAGGAAAAAGAAAAAGAAGGATAGAACAAATGTATAAAACATGTGGCTTATTTTATGTTTATTATTTTTGCTTATGAACATGTTGCTTATACTTATTCTGATGGATTTTCCATTAAAAGTCGGTTGCGGTGCGTACTGCGGTTCTTCACCATTGCCGTTGGGATGTGGCATCTCTTGGGAAGGCCCGCGGGGCCTCTAGGGCCTAAAACTGGTATCTCCAAGCCACGCACACCGACCCCATGAAACCACCAAGGTTTGTCTGGTTGGTAGCCTGCATCTGCCAAACAATAGAAGCGTGAGTCAATTTGTCAACTCTGAAAAACCACCACCAGTGCGACAATATGGCTATGGGTCAAAACCCTGTACCCCTGGTTCCCCACCATTAACCATGGTTTTCCCTCTTATTGTTGGTGGAAATCCCCCATGAACGTTGGTTGATCAATATTGACCCATGGCCATATCCAACAGAATAGTGAAGTCAAAACAAAACTGGCTCTTGTCGGTGTCATCCGCGTCTGCAGGGGGAACGTTCCACGGTCGCGCCATGGCACATGCGGTTCAGGATCACGGGAGGTGTGCTGCTCTTCCTCGGGACGTCGTCCCCGGCCACGCTGCCACAGTGGCTTAATTCATTGGGAGAATGGAAATTAAACAAAAATTCTTCATGTATAAATAAAATCGATGTTCTATATCTCCATATAAGATGTTGACATATGTTGACCAATCCTCATGTTACTTAACCGTGCGCTCAACATGCGTGCGTTTCGGCGCCAGGTGTCACTCGAGAACACTCCTTGGGGAGTTTGTCCAGTTTCTCTGGGAAGAAGTGCGTGATGAGATCCAAAATGCTCGAAGCCAACTCCAAGATGCTGTTGGTGCTCCTGGAGCCAGGTTGAGCACCCGAAACCCACGACCGAGGAATGAATTGGTTGCTGTAGGGAGCGTGACAGCACTTGACTAATCACACTCAAACCATACCGGCAAATGATGCAGTCAGTACAGCTAAATCATGGTTCAGAATTGCTCATGACGTCATACTTATGGTTCATTGATTGGCGAGCTATGAGCTACAAACAGCACGTGACCTTTGTGATGGTGGTTGAGACCTTGATGGGAAACAATGAATCCAGCTGGAAAGTAAGCACTTCGGAAGTTCGCATCACCAACACTTGCTACGTTTGCCCACCCATGCAGGTCATCTGTCTCAGTAGTCGCTATCAAAATGGCACAGCCTTAGCCCATACGATGCAAGATCTGAAAGATTTTGGCACAGCCACAGCACCCATACATGATATAACCGATTTATCAATTCAGAATCGCTTAAAACTTAAAACCATAGACAACCAGTCTATCATAGTCTATCCATAGTACCCCAAAAATATCTGCACAACCATTATCAACTGCTGGACATGCCTGCCGGCCATCATCAGCGAGCCAGCTCGCTGGGAACTCTGCGTTGGCGGCGCAACCGCGCGGCGCTCCTGTGGTTCTGCGAGAGGCACGTGATGCTTGGCACCTGCGTGAACTGACTGATCTGCCCAACTTTCTCAGGCTCCGCTTCCTGCCATGGTGGGAACGGGAACAGCGGATCGCTGGCGAGACTTTTTCGGTCATCATGAAGAGACAGTTCGCTGGGAATGCCATATGTTTCAATGGAGTTATGATGAGCTATTGCCTCAAAGATGTCAGTGTATCTTATCTTATCTTATCTTATCTTAGCACGGCTGTTCGAAAACGATACGATAAAAGTCACTGGGAATGGAGTCTTCAAGGTGATCGGAAAAACTTGGGCATCAACCAAGCAACATGGGAGGTCAGTCAAGCTGCCAACCGCATGACAACAAAGCTGCAACATGGGACATGGACTCACCAACAAACATTTTCTGGTTGGTGGATTCAACCCAAATATTTCATCCAACAAACCATTTGGTAGTACCAACAAACTTGAAGAAAAAAAACATATTAATAAAAACAACGGCTAGTTTTCCAACCAATCAGACGCAAACTTCAGGTAGTCCTTTTGCGAGGCAGGACATCATTCATCGTTTGGACCCTTATCCCCTACTGGGTAACCTGGACCGAAAGACCAGGAAAACTATCAACGGTCAAAACAACCAGCCACGTGGTACCGCCACATCGCTTGTTCAAAGATTGACACGCTAATGTTCCTCCCTGGATTCAGTTTTTCATGCACCATATTTTGGAAAAAAACTCCAGCTAACTATTGAGCCTGGAAACAAAATGATATTTGTCCGTTGGTCCTGTTGCATATGCTTGGGGCCATGACCAGTCACACGTGACACGCTGTCCGATTTTGCCGAGCGAGCATACCTTACTGGTGGTCAAATGTTGTAGCCGTGGCATCAGCCTCAGGTAACCACCTATCACTGATGATGCTGGTGATCTTTTGATTTACCTTTATTGCTGGCTATTGGAGGCAAACCCGGTTGGCTTACCTTCGATCAACCTGGTCATCTTGATCTTTCCACTGTTGCTGGTTATCTTCCTATGTATTTATCTACAGATTTCCTATTGCTGGTGATCTTCCCGTTTGACAAGTATCTCTCTCCAGCGCCAACCTATCATTGATGCTGATTGGTGATCTTCTCATTTGATGAGCAATTGTCGTATTTTTACCTAGGCCAACACTGCTTGTCATTGCCCACATCCGTGGCTCACAACGGTTGCTCTGGGCTCCGCACCTGCACCGGTACGGCTGGCACAGTGCCCAGCCTGCAGCACAGGTTGCTGGAATCGGTCTACAGGTTCCCCCCTCGCGGTTGAGATCTGGCAGCAAGTTGCAAGCTGGGCACTGGTGGAAACACAAGAAGAATCTATATATATTAATATATAAATATATATATATATCTATAAGAATCTCGTCATGAACAGTTGACCTGACTGTGACTGAATGCTGTGATGCTGTACCATGGAAGTGAGGCTGGTTCGAGTCCCTACCCAGGCTGTGACAAGACATTTGACGTCGAAGCCTGGTTCTGATAGGGACAGCAGAATCTGCCGGAGTTGGAATTGAAGTAGCTTTCCATTTTCTTCTTCAGACCGGTGGAGGCTCCATGTCTCATTACCTGAGCAGGCTTTCCAAAGGAATGATGTGAAAGCTGGTCATTCCGGACATCCATGAGTCCATCACTAAGCATGTATGTTCTTTCATTTACTTTTACAAACAATATAAAATCAAGGTCTATCAGTGTATCGGAGTCAAGAACAAGGTACGTAAATACATCACTGTCATCAATTCGGTCTTGAAGAACACCATGTAGCACTGTCACATACCAGTGAGTTTTCAGCTGCCACACTGCTTGGAATCAAGATGATGCAGGCCATCTTAATTGACGTCTCAATATCAGGCAAGGCTAGCTGGCACAGCCCCCTGATAGCATGCATTGTCAAAAAATGTCCGGCAAGCGACTTTGCACATTTTCTCGAAATTCTTTTGGCATTTGTCGTCTTGGCAAATGAAGAACTCGTGATACCTCAGTCGCAATCCGCTACTGATCTGTCTGTTGATCCGGTGACCGTGAAAAGCTCCTGCCGGACAACTTAAACTGCAGCAACAATGACACCTCCACGAGGCTCACATTGCTAAGTTACTACTTTCCTTCGGCCCTTATACGGTCAAACATCTCCAAGCCTCCAAAAGTTCTGAATCACTATCAGCCACTATCACTGCAACTACCAGTGCGCTGATGTGCACTGGCTTGCAGGTGGGGGCATTTCTACCATTGGAGAATACAGTAACGATCGGCAAAAAAGTCGCAGCCTCGAATGACTCAAGTGACAACGCACTGACATATCTGACAGGTGCACACCTCCTCAGCACACACACGCACGCATATTTTTTTTTCTTTTTTCTCCGCCTGCTGACACACTCCGGACCCTTCAGGTACACGGGTTAGTGGGGACGCTGTTCGTCAGCCCGAATGGTGAAACGGAAGTCGGCTGGGCAGCGACTGCGGCGCCTCAGTAACGATGGTTGTTAGGGCGGGTGGTGGGTGCCGGGGCGCCGTTGGCTCGGCCCAGTCGGCGCCCAACGCTGTGGTGGCAATAGCTTTTTGGGCAGCAACGCTGAGCAAGGCCCACCATCGGCGACTCCACCCTTGGGCCGCTGCCCCGCGGAGGGCAGACGGGGCGCGGGGCGCGCGCACGGCCAGAAGAAGCCGCACGAACTCGATGCAGTCTGGATGCCAGCGCCCGCCGGTTTCAGCTGCAAGGACCAACAGCCGTTGCCCGCCCGGTTGTGGACG
>VSDK01026649.1:12174-38636 GCA_009767595.1 Symbiodinium kawagutii
TTGGGCTTCCAGGACTAATCCTACTGTAAGCATAGGCTTGAGACAATCATTAAACCGTTTAGCCAGCTTGGGGGCCGGAAGCCGCAATTGATACAGCTCCACCAGCTTACGACTTTCTTGAGAGGGGATGCGACAGCATATGTCAGTCCATAGCTGAGCAACGCCACGGAAAAAGGAGGAGTCCGGAAGCCTTGCTTGGGTAAGTTGGTACCCGTGCCTATGGAAAAGGCCAAGAGTGGAGATGGCTTGCATGACCCAAGGGTCAAGCAGTGGCCCGATGTCTAGCCATCTGCACACTCCTGCAAGTTTATCGGCCGGGAACCATTTTCTTTGTAACAGGAAAACTAGCATGTGCTGATATAGAGGGCTGAGCTGAGCAGGGGTGTGGATAGCTACACTTTGAACATAATAGAATAAACTGAGGCAAAAGGCATTAAAGCCAATGATGCGCAGTCTGATGCTCAGGTTGTGATTGGTGGCTTGCTTGAGCCGAACCTGGAACTTTTTGATCTGTTTGTGTCGAGTTCGGTGATCTTGCCTCGGACATATCGAGTATGCTGCATGTCGCCTGAGGGGCTAAGTGCCCACCTGGTGCGTATGGGGAGCCCCAGGTTAATCGTGTGTGGTTCAATAGTCTGAATACCAAGGCCTGACCGATCAAGTCGTAGCAGGTCTTCTTGATCAAGTTCATGGTTGAGCAAAAGTGTGGTTTTTGCCCTACAATTGCATTGCTTGGCGGCTAGCTGTCCCAATAAAGACAACCCAGACCGCAAGACTTGCTGCCAGCCAAGGGCAGTGAAATGGACAAATTGTTCTGCTCTGATAACAACGACTGAGCCTTAGAACTGAGGAACTCGGTCGAGGCAGGCCCATAAGGACTTAGCGCCTGTGGGCAAGAGATGGAGGTGCGCCTGGTATCGTGCGACGGAGAGGACCTGATCGACTCCAGCACGCATGGGAGTCCATGACTATGCCCGCCTGTCTCCATGCTGAGATGATTTGTAGCGTGGCTTTGATCCAGGTGCTGTTAGGGCCACAGTGGCCAGTTAGTGTTGTGTTATCAACATAACCTTCCACACTGAGAACGCCAGGGATTTGATTGAGACAAGTAAATATGGGGTCCATCGACAGGCAAAAGAGGTAGACCGAGGAAGATCGGCCCATATCCACGCCGAGGTGCACATTCCGTGCTGGGAGGAGTCTGCCTTGCACTTTGTGTCGGATGGACCTTCCAAACATAAGCCAACGAACCGTGTTAACCACCCATAGGGGTGCTTGTTTCAGATGCAAAATATGCAGCACCCAGTACGGGTTCACCCGTTCAAATGCTTTGGATAGGTCGAGGAAAAGTGATCCGAGTGTGGGTTCCAGCTCGAGGCTGTTTTGCACGCTCAGGACGGCTTTTCGAGGTTCTTTGAATTGGTTGAGCATTGCTTGAGAGAAGTGAAAATATTTGGCAGTCTGCAAGCAGCGAATCATGCTATAGCCAGTGCGGCGGCTTTTCTGGCTCGCCTCTTTTCCCAAATCTCTAAGAACCATCGATTGATGCAGTCTCATTCTCAGCAGTGGGCGAACTCTGGCAGAGTGACAACTGAGCGGTCTCCTCCTACGTTGAGCAAAACCGACAATGCTCCTTGTTCGAAAGTAACTCTCGTCCATTCAATGTACGAAGGGTCTCTTCGGGTGCAGGGTCTCGTCACTGGATTGTCGTGGCCATTGCTGCCCAAGTGACCAACCAACAGGCACTGGCCAATATAAGGTGCACAGGAACCTACCCAGCAATGACTAGCATGGCATATGTCCACTAAGGTTCGATAACTGACTCCGAGCAAAGGTGTTTGATCAGTCCACTTTTGAGCAACGTGGTCGGATCTTCTTCAGGCTTGTACTCAAAAAGTCACACTCTGATTGCAGTCTGACCTCGGCCAATTGCGCAGTAGTGCAACACAGGTCAGGACCTGTACGGTCCGGTTCACAGAGGGAGACGACTAGGCCCGCATTGAGATCCATCGAATGTTCGCTGACTAGCAGCATGCCCGGGATAGCCTCGCTGGAGCCACCGGCCAGGACCGCAGGCGTGGGGATGGCCTCAGCAAGATTGATCAGGTCACACACTTCGAAGAGCGTGACAGGAACACAGTCAGTGTTAATTAACACCAGGTGGGTCTGAGAGAAGAGGAACCTTGCCGTTTCAAGCACGAAGGTACCAGCCAAGATGTATGGGATTGTCACCAGCCCTGAGGACATGTCCAAATGGTACCACACCAGGGTTCTTTCTCTAAAAAGTCCAACCAATTTTCTTCTGGAGCTTCACCAGGGCTGAAAAGAGGGCCTATAATCACCTGTTCAGGCTGTCGACTGTCAACAATGAGATAGACTGTGTCATTCTGAAGGAAAGAATCCCTAGTCGCAAGGAGACGGTGGATCAACTACCTGATCATCATGCTCGCAATCCTTTTACTTTTGACCGGGTCATCGCTCTGTTCGTTCACAGCAGACATTGGCTACAATGACCAAGTCGCCAGATACCAGTGCCATGTCCTGATGGGTCCATTCAGCTTGGAGAAGTGTGGGCAGCCTTGCATAAGGTGCACCACTCTGCAGGTATCCACAAGGGGAGTCAATATAAGACAAACAAGGACACAGCAAGAGTTTGTGAAAGGGGCCAACGCCCGTGCGCTTCATGTGATGGCAGTGACTTCGGTGGATCTTTTTGCCGCTGCTGCACCTATAGACCACTCGTTCAGTTCTGCTATCGTTGGACGAGGCATAAGCCACGCCAGAGGATTTTTTTGCACTTTTCTTGCCTTATTACCTTACGAACATGTTCCATTGCCTTATTGCCCAACCTTGGCTTCCAGGCATAAAATAAAATCGCGATGTCAGAAGCGCTTCTGACAAAAGGTCCGCTACCGAAATGCAACCATATTTCGTCTTGACAGCTGGATACCTTGACCTACTTAAGCCGCACAGGACAAGAGTCACCCATAAGCTGTAGCGTGATTCCAACAAGAGCTTAGATACCTTGACAAGGCGCTTAGTTTTCACACTCTGACCTTACCAGTAAGTAGCAACTTTGGTGAAACTGACCGTCTGGCCATTGTGTGAACACAGATGCGGCTCGCCTCTTGACGGCATCTCCCCGAGTTATCAGCATAACAGAAGTCCATGTGCTCGATTAACATGGTCTTGGACACACCCATTGCCTGAAAATAGGCAAACCATGGCCCAGTGCGGGCCAACTTACTCTTGCCTCCACCTTGTCAGAAGCGCTTTTGACAACGGTCTGCTATACAACGGTTACCATTTTTCACTGGCAGCTACATATTAGATTGATTTTACATGTCAAGGTTTCAAGTCCATTGGCAATCAGTACGATAGTCTTTCCGCCGGATTGTCGACAACAGCCCAGTGGACGGCTATTGGGCCTGGTGGCTCTTTTGGCCAGGAACATCTGCTATCGCGACAATGATTTTTAGTTGCTGGCTCATCTGCATAGTCGATACAGAGAAGTTGTGAGGCGGGGAATTCATTGCATCTCATATTTTCGCAGTTTTACTGCCTTTGCTTCTGTTGCTTCCTAGCTTCGAAGCTTCGTTTGTTTCACACTGTTTCACCTGGTTTCACTGCCTCTTATCGACCTTAGCTTAGTGCTACCGAGGCGATGCAGGCGAGCAAATAAAATTTTGGCAGCTAGATACTTGGCTGATTTAACATGTCAAGGTGTCAAGATCTATTTTGCAATCAGTACGACACTCTTCCCGCCGGATTGTTGACAAACAGCACAGTGGACTGCTAGTGGGACTGGTGGCCTTGTCGGCCATTACAAGCTATCACAACGACGCCAATTTTTCGTTTGATGGTCCCATCTGCATAGTGGTTATGCAGAGAAGTTGTGAGGCGGGGAATTCATTGCATGTACATATTTTCGCAGTTTTACTGCCTTTGTTTCTGTTGCTTCCTAGCTTCGGAGCTTCGTTCGTTTCACTTTGTTTCACCTGGTTTCACTGCTTCTTATCGACCTTAGCTTAGTGCTGAGGTGATGCAGGCGAGCAAAAAAGACATGGAAAGATGGCAACGAAATCCTTGCGAAGTGCTTTCTTCAACGCCGCTTCAAAGTTAGAAGCGTGTGCCTGTCCAAGAACAGACTCCGCTTGGCATTGAGAAGGCTGATGTCAGGGAATGGTGGCAGCTGAGTCACCGGTCACTTCCGAGCGGGATCTTGGCAACTTAATCTTGATCTTAGCATTGAGTTTATGTTGTCTACTGCTCCATAAATGTGAGTACGGAATTATAAGAAGACCCGCACCACAGGCTTGGTCAGTCGCCGAGGTGCGAGGGGGATTAAGTCGGCATGGGAAGCTTGCCTTCGTAACTTTAAGCACTGGGTCCCCATCGTGCTGAGGAAGCGAGACTGACATCCGTTCCGGGAGTTTGGCCGCACAGTCTGGGATCATCCTGACAGGGAACTGAACCAGTAATGTAGCCGAAGGCAAGTCCAGTCTACGATTGGCTTATTTTGTGCGGTCTGTGTTTGTAGCAGTGTATGTGCAAAGTCAGCAGAATATGTACAAAGTCAGACACTGCAGGTAAGATGATATCCGTTCCAGCTTCTTGACGTCTTTTGACGTGATTGAATGAAGAGAGGGTAGCAACAAAAGAGATTTCTCCCAGAAGTCTTAGTGCTGGAAGCGACGATAGCCCTTGCTGTAACTAGCATTTGGAAGGTGAAATGTTTTTCCGGCAGGCATGGAACAAATTTCTGGAACCAAAACAACGCGAGTTTTCCGAAGACGTACGGCAGTCCACCGGCAGTATATCGACATCTGCAAAATTATGGCTGTGGCCTCAAGTGAGTGCCTGCAATGCCATGGGGAGCCAGTCTCCCTCGGACCGTGTTTTTTGCTGCAGGAACTGATCGACTGCGAGTTGTCAGGGTTGACAAAATGGAGTGGATAAGACAATCACAAGTTTGTTGCTTGGCTTCTCTGTAGAACTTCGAAGTGCTATGGGTCAATAAATGCACGATTCAAAATTCTTATTACTGCTGTCTTTTCTTATTAGCAGCAATTTTCACTCAAGTTGAAAGCTTCTCGAGTTCTCGTATGTTTTCTTGAAAGATGGAAAGAGACAATCGCAAGTTAATACCAGTTGCAGAAACAAGACTTTGCCCACAGGATAGAACAAGATTTTTTTCTGCGAGGGCGCTGCTGGTGCACTGGTGGCACGTAATAACCACGAAGAAAAAACTGTCAGAACCGGCAAGTGTAAGAAGTGAAACAATTGTCCGACAGCGTCACAAGGCCTGAGACAAGGATTGTTAGTATGTTTCCGATGGATCGTAGAAACAGTGTAACTTGCACCATGGTCTCATTGTCAAATCGTCAAAGAAGTACGTTCCCAAAGGCACGCGGCAAAAAATAATGACAATTCCAGTCTTCTTATTTCAAGTGACGCCATTGAAAGCTACGTTTGGATAGTGCTGGCATTGGAATCATCGTGCTCTTCACAGCGCAGGTCAGAAACGCTCTCGCAATGATCAGATCCATGGGCAAGACGAAAAGACGCAGCTGAGTCTTGGCCTTTTTTTGTTGTGAAATTTCCATTCTTGCATGCTGGCAGGCCGCTTGAAATCCTGCGGTTTGTTTTATGTGGTGAGTTCTCCTCCAGTTGGTCTTCTATGAAAATTTTATGTTTTGAAGACAGGAGAATCTGAAGAAAAAAAGTGATGATGAGGAGGAGGAGGAGGATGATGATGATGATGATGGCGGTGATGATGATGAGGATGAGGATGATGATGATGATGATGGTGATGATGATAATGATGAAGATGATGATGATGATGATGATGATGATGATGATGATGATGATGATGATGATGTTGCTGATGATGATCATGATGATGGTGAGGATGATGATGATGATGGTGATGATGAAGATATTTGCGATGTCAATTGGTGATGATGGCAACACCATTTGCATCGTGGTAATCATCATCATCGTCAGCATCATCAGCATCATCATCATCTTCATCATCACGATTGCCATCATCATCGCCATCATGATCTTCATCCTGACCACCATCATCATCATCATCATCATCATCATCATCATCATCATCATCATCTTCGCCGTCGTCATCATCGCGATCAACATCTTTGCCATCATCACCGTCAATGATGTTGATAATCCTGGCAATGATGGTGATGACGAAGAGGATGGTGAGGATGATGGTGATGGTGAAACTTATGGTGATGGTGGTGGTGTGAACGATAAGGATTTTGATGATGATGATATTGATGACTTTGACAATGGCCATGATGCTGATGATGATGATGATGACGATGATGATGATGATGTTGCTGAAGATGATGATGGTGAGGATGATGATGATGATGGTGATGATGAAGTTAATTATGATGTCAATTGGTGATGAGGGCAATGATGGTGATGATGGCAATGATGATGATGATAATGATGATGATGATGATGACGATGAAGATGATGATCATGATGATGACGATGATGATGATGATGGTGATGATGATGATCATCGTGATGATGATGATGAGGATGATGATGATTGTTGATGATGATAAAAGATTGTGAAACGTGGTGGTGATTGGTGGTGATGATAGTGATGGTTGGTTGTGATTTGTGGTGGTGGTCAGTGATGGCGGTGATGATGGTGATGATGATGATGAAGATCATAATGATGATGATGGTGATGATGATGAAGATGATGATGAAGATGATGATGGTGGTGATGATGATGATCTTGATGATGATCATGATGGCAATAATGATGATGATGATGATGATGACGATGATGATGATGATGATGATGATGATGGTGATGATGATGATGATGAGGATCATGGTGCTGAGGATGATGATGATGTTGATGATCCAGGCGATGATGATGGTGTTGATGATGGTGGTGATTGTCATGATGATGGTGACGATGATCATGATGTTTTTGGTGATGATGTTGATGATGATGATGTTGGTGATCATGATGATGGTGAGGATGATGTTCACGATGATGAACAAGACCATCGTGGCGAGGATGACAATTTTTGATGATTTTGGTGATGATAGGTGGTCGTTGCTGAAGCTTCTGTACGCGGATTGGTAGTGGTTGGTTGGAATTTTGGACGGTCGTTGGTTTAGACAGGTGATGATGATGATGATGATGACGACGATGATGATGTTGATGCTGATGATGATGGTGATGATGGTGTTGATCATGATGATGATGATGATGGTGATGATGATGACGATGATGATGATGATGATGATGCTGATGATGATGATGTTGATGACCATTTTCGGTGATGGTGACGAGTTGATGGTGTTTGTGGTGAGGATGGTTGGTCACGATGATGATAAGGATGAGGATGAGGATGATGATGATGATGATGATGATGATGATGATGATGATGATGATGATGATGATGATGATGATGATGATGATGATGATATAAGATTGTGACACGTGGTGGTTATTGGTGGTGATGATAATGGTGGTTCCATGATTGTGATATGTGGTGGTGGTTGGTGGTGATGGTGATGATGGTGATGGTGTTGGGAAGTCGTTTGACGCTGATGATGATGTTGATGATGATGATGATCTTGATGATGATGATGATGATGATGATGCTGTTGGTTATGATCATGATATTGTTTGTTGTGGCGATGATGATGATGATGTTGATGATGATGATGATGATGATGATGATGATGATGATGATGATGATGGTGGCGGTAGTGCTGTGAAAACCAATTTTTTTAGGCAATCACAATGTTGTTGGGTTTGGCAATTTGTCACCAAAGATGTACCAACATCTCGGATGGTCTTGTGTTTTTTCTGGGTCGGCTCTTGTATTTTTAAGCGGTTGCTTGAGATCTGTGTTTGGGCTGGTGATGATGATGATCATGATGATGACAAGGAGGTTGTGACAGCAGTGGGATGGTTCCGGAAATGGTTTCAACAAATCTTGCTGATTTAACAAACCCTTGAACCAAGGGAAAATTTCTGCTTTAAATTTTTTGTTTCCAATTTTTTTTCTTGAATGTGTGTAATGGACGCAGGCTTGGCGATGTTTTTGACTTTGGCCAACAAATATGTATTTTTTTGGTCTGTGGGGTTTCAGTTTCGTAAGTGCATAGCAATCCGCTGATATCTGGCCACCAATGCGCTGGAGTGTCGAAACTGATTTTTTTGTTGGTTTGGTGGTGGTCTTGTGGTTGGCCGGCTTTTTGGTTGTGGGTTTATTGCCCTTTTTCTGGGTTGAACACCGTAATGCATATACGGCTCACATTTGGGGTCTTGAGCACATCAATGCATTTTGAACGAAAAATGTTTTGAATTAAAAAAAACTGAACAAAAAAATGCGTGAAAATGAAAATGGACAACTATTGTACTCAATTGCTCCAAACATATTGATTTCATTTTGTTTGCCAGATTAGTTCAGCTAGTCGGTCCTTTGCCATGTTTGGTTTGGTTTCGAGTTGCGATCGGGACGAAACCAGCGTTTGAGAAACTTGAAGATTGAAAACAAAGTGGCGGAAACCACAGGACTACAGAATCAATGTTGCATAAGAGTGAAAAAGTGAAAATGTTGCGAATAACAACTGCAAATTTCCCACAAAACAGGGAGTCTGGTGGACAACAGGACTGGGTGAAATGAGATTATGGTGTTACAGATTGATTAACCGTGCTGATGATGTTTGGTGGTTGAAGGTTGATCATCAATGATTGATGCCCAATGATTGATGACCAATGATTGATGACCAAGGGTTGATTATGATGCCGATGATGACGATGATGACGTTGATGATGATGATGATGATGATAGTAATTGGTGATGACGACTGGTGATGATGATGGGTGACGATGTGGATCATGATGGTGATGATGATTGTGATGGTGATGGTTTGTTTGTTGCTTGGTCATTTGGTGGATATACGGGATGGCCAATCGTTTGGTGGACAGATAGGATAGATGTTTGGCTGGTTGATTGTTTGCTTGCCAGTTCATTTGATTGATTGGTTGGTTGATTGATTGATTGATTGATTGTTTGATTGCTTGCTTGCTGGAATGCTTGGTTGATTGATTGATTGATTGATTGATCGATTGATTCATTCATTCATTCATTCATTCATTCATTAATGAATTCATTCATTCATTAATTCATTCATTAATTCATTCATTCATTCATTCTTTCATTGACAGCAAAACTACATTTTGACCGCAAGTTGATCGGCTCAAAGTAGTTAAGGAAACGTTGAGATATGTCAAGGAAATTCTGTAAAATCCTCCTGTTTTGAAATAATCAGATCCTGAAGGCTTTCCTGAAACAACATTATTTGCTTGTCAAGTACGGGAAAACATGTTGCCAGCCAGAAAATTGCAATAACCTGAAGTTGCTTGAGTTGGCTACCCACATCAGACAATGCAGCAACTCCTATCCCCCTCATCCTCCTTTTTGTTTGATCTTTGAACGTTGGGACCGATGCAAATCGACAGCTTGGAGGCAGGGAAAGGTGAGACCGAGTGAGACCTTGAAGGCAACTTGTTGAGTTCTTGCCCTCAGGCAGCTTGCGGCGCTGATGCAGAGGCCCACATTGACATTGCTGCATTGCCTGGCATTGCTGCCTTGCCTCTTGTTTTAATCACCAGGTTTGCTTTGAGTGTCATTTTTGCGAAAACTGCTGGAAGTTGTGGCAAAGACGATTATGCGCACATATACATATACATATACATTTACATATACATATACATATATATATATATATATGTATCTATACGCAAAAAGATAGGTAGATAGATAGATAGATAGATAGATAGATAGAAAAAAACAAATAAATAAATACATGAATAAACAGATAAATGGATAAATAGATAGATAAGTAAATAAATAAATAGATAGATAAATAAGTAGATGAATAAACATTGAATGAATAGATAAATCAATGAACAAACAAATACATAGATAAACAAACAAATAAATGCATAAATAAATACATGAATAAATACATAAAAATAAGGAAGTAAATACACAAAAAGATAAATAGATAAAACAGATAAATGAATGCATAAATAAATGAATGAATAATACATAGAAAAAAATACATAAATACATAAACAAAAATGAATGAATAAGTAAATCAACAAATAAATAGATAACTATTTTCTCGATATATATATATATATATATATAAATAGATATGTATGTATATTTTGAAACACACATGTAAATATCTATGAACAAAGATATATTACATACATATATATATATATATATGTATCTGTACACATTTGCAAACGCACACACATATAGATATTTAACTATGTATCACTCCACCATGTTTGTGACTGGGGCAGCCAACTCAGGTTCAAATGCCCTCCGCAGGTTTGCCGCGTCCATTTTGTTGCCATAGGCGGCTGCCTGCTCCGAGGCTTGAGCCACGAGTTGCTGACTCACCGTCATCAACCTCAAGTGATTCCGTGGTGGTGATCTCATCCACCTGGACAAGCTCCGCACCAGAGCCTGAGACGGCTTTGGAACCTGCTGCCCCGGACTCGACTCCGGAACCTGCTGCTCCGGCTTCGACTGCTGCGGCCACAACTCTGCAAGCTGACCCCCGGGCAATCCTCACGGTGGGAATCTCTGAGCGAGTGTTCTTAGGCCTTGAGGGCCTTGATCCGGCTGAGTTGTCACCCCGTCCAGAGCGGACGGATCTGCGGTGGTACGCCGTGTGGCGTATTCCTGGCCAGGACCAAGCTGCGATTGCGGGCTTGCATTGGGGGCACGGGTTGTGCGCCTACAGCAGCATCCTCCATCTCAACGGAGGGCAATTCGGCGGCATCAAGTGGCGTCGCTGCAACTCCCGTGCCCGGGCACAGGAGACCTTCGAAGAGGAGGCACATCGCTACGGCTTGGAGCCGGGGAGAAGTCAGAGGCTGATCGGCTGGGTCCCAGATGGGGCCTAAGCCAGGTACTCTTGGGTACCTTTTGCTTGGCGATTCCTTTGAAGAGCCACGATGGCGCCAAGCAGTGGTGGTGGCAGTGGAAGAAGCATGGTTGAAGACACTGGTGAGAAGTTCAAAAGAAGAGATGGACCAATGTCAACTTTCGCACGTGGTGGTGAAAGATGCCTACTTTTGCCTGGTGGAGGCATCCATGGAACAGCTGCGAGTTGCCAGCTCGGCGGAAGCAATGGATCTCAAGGTCTCGGTCAAAGAGCTGTTGGCCGAGGCAAAGACTCTGCTGGAATCCGAAGACGATCTTCAGTTTGCAACAGCCTCGGACACAGCGGCCAAGAAGGTGAAGCCAAAGAAGAAGAAGACCGTCGAGGAGACAACCAGCGACTCTGGAGACGATGGGGTCGACAGCGAAGTGTTGCACGACCTCAGAAGGAACTGGCTCAGATCTGGTACCGTCAACGACAAGAGAAGAAGCAAGGCAGAGCGGCCGGCATCCTCACATCGTCGGTCGAAGAGATTTGCCCTCATCGACAAGGGCCGGAAGAAAGATCTTCGAGGAGAAGGTTCATCGGAGTCAGAAGCAGCTCAGGCCATCTTGAGAAAGGCCTTGGATGCCCAAGACCCGCTACATGGTCTCCTTGCGCTCCAGATTGCTCAAGGGATGAAGAAAGGCAAGCGATCCAAGAAGCATCGCCGTCGCAGCCCTTCAGACGGCAGCAGCGGCACTCTGAGTTCATCGAGCCGGTCAAGTTCACTGGATCGGGAGAGGACAAAAGGACACTCCAAAGCGGTGGCAAATTACCGCAAAGAGGGGCGTCGAAAGTTCAAAAGTCCCCTTCGATATGTGAGGAAGTATGTGCGCCGAGTAGAAGAAGAACTCGGAGCGCAGGACAAGCCGTTCAGGCTTGTGGACTTCAACAGAAAGATCCACTTCGGCAAGGCTCAGGATCTAAAACGGTGCCACTACCTTGTGAGCATCATCTTGGAGTGGTTACTGAAAGAGGAGCCGCACAAGGCGGCGTTGCAAGCGACGCTCACCCTGGAGGCTATCCATCAAGCGTCGCTGGATCAGAACTGGGACATCGCTTGGCTGCTGACACATGTGACAGAGGACCCCTTCAGGTCCCGACTGTTCGGAGGAGACGAGGAGTCGTTGCAGCACGTGACGGCTTATCTTCGCAGCATGAACGAGTTAGCGAAGAGTACTCAAAGTCTTCGTCAGAAGGGGGGCGGAAAAGGGGAGACCGACAATCCTGGAGCGGGATCGGAAGGGTCGCAGTCAAAGGGCAAAGGCAAAAACCACCAAAAGCCGAAAGACAAGGACAAAGACAAGGAGAAGGGTGCGGCGGAGAAGTGAGGCCTGCATCCGATCGTCCTTGTCACATAGAAGCGGGAGGCGCTTTGCCTCGCATGCCAATTGTACAGTGCCTGGAAGGAAGCTGGGGCTCATTCGGGCGTTTTTGGAAGATCCTAAAGTCCTCTTATCAGCCTAGTGCTATGAAGGGGTTGGGGCCTATGACACCCTCGAATAGTGATCAGAGGGAATCATTATTTCCGTCTCTTTTAGTCACACCGGAGTTCACTGGTGAATCTAAGGGTTCTCGTAGGAGGGCTCGGAGGCGAGACCGGTTGGGATCATGGAGATATGCTGAAATGATTTGGGCATATTTCTGCTTTCTCGATGCGGGGTCACCACACAAGACCTCGGACCAACATAGGGTTTTGCATCGTGCTTCTCAGACACCTTGGACACCAATGCACTCCAGGTATGCCGGTTTTTTGCATGATGAAATTAATAGGTATATCCGCCTCCAGTGTGACGACGAACCCTTGAGCCGCGGAATACTCAAAATTAGTGAATTAGTAAAGGTCATTAGTAATTCGTGTTACACCAATAACGCTTCAGTTGATAAGCTTGCCCGTGTTGCCAAGAATGTCACTCCTGAGCGCATGTCACTGCCTTCAGCTGCCGGCATTGTCGATCCTCGGAACTTCCTGAAGGGACACCATCTCGAGACCTTCGAGAACATGGTCTCTTGCATCCCGCACGGTGTGGAACCTGCTGTAGCCACCAAAGGTTGTTTCAAAGTAGAACCAAATAATTTGTTTGAGGTAAATGCCAAACTTCTTCGATCAGGAGTTGCCACCCTCATCCCTGAGTCCATGGGTCTTAAGGATAGTCATGGTAACATCATCACAGGTGGTTTGTTTGCGGTGGACCATAAACCCTCCAGTGATAGGATCATTCTGGATAGACGCCCATTCAATGAGTTGGAGCGTAGGTTGGTTTGGGCGAAGCTCCCACATGGTTCACTTCTCACACAATTGATCGTTCCTCCAGGCTACTCTATCAGGGGTAGCGGCGATGACCTTAGCAACTACTTTTATCTCTTGAAACACAACCATGATTGGCTTCCTCGCAACGCCATTGGCCATGTCTTTGATGGGGAGGGCTATGAAGAGTGGGGTGGGGAAAAAGGTAAAAAGTATCTTCTATCTTTCAGGGTAATAGCCATGGGTGACTTGAACGCGGTTGACTTAGCTCAGCAAGTACACCTTGAGATACTCAAAGACGCACAATGCATGAACCCAGAAGAGTGCCTCATGTTCAAACAACCCTTGCCCGCTTCCTTGACTCTAGAAGGTCTATATATAGATGATCATATCATAACACAAATCCTGCCTCAGAAAAAGTTTCGTAGGAAGTCAGACAAGTTCCGAGATGAAGAGTTGTTGGCTAATAGCAGGAGTCAGTATAAACACCATGGGATACCTGTCTCGGAAAGCAAGGCCTTTGAAAAGGCCTACAAGTTCACGGCCTGGGGAACCGAAGTTGACAGCAAGACGGGCAGAGTAGGCTCGCCATTGATAAAGTTGAAACAACTCTCAGAACTCCTTGCATCGGTTTGTAAGTTGCCGAGTGTTTCAAAGAAACTGCTTCAAGCTGTCACCGGTCTTCTAGTCCATCCTTTCATGCGCAGGCGCAATTGCATGTGCATCCTGCAGGACACTTTCATGTGGATTGAGCGTCTCAAGGATGGAGAGTCTCGACCATTGCCAGTTGCTGTTCGGGAAGAACTCCTTTGCAGCGGCCTGTTGCTTCCACTTTGCCATAGTAACATAAAGTGGGAAGTGTCCTGTAGGATTGGAGCCAGTGATGCATCGCTTAGCCATGGCGGTCGAGCCGCTGCAAGAGTCAGTAAACCAGTCGCCCAAACCTTATACCGATTTGCTGAACACAAGGGTGAGCATGTTCGTTTGGATTGGGAAAAGGGACAAGTTGCAGCGGCATCAGAAATGCGCAGAGCACCTCAGGAACTTGAGGACCTTTTGGCCGACTTGCCATGGAACAGCACCGAATCTTGCCAGTTCGCTCATAAGCAACACATCAACATTTTGGAGACTAAGATGATTCAGCATGAACTTAGGGACTTGGTTGGTCAGACCACTAAGCCTCTTCGAAGTGTTCTGCTAGTTGACTCTCGAGCTGCTGCAGGAGCTTGGTGCAAAGGTAGGTCATCGGCGCGTAATTTGAATAGATTACTCCGTCAGTCTCTTGGATGGTCCATAGTGGGTAGAAAAACATTACACATAGTTTGGGTTCGTTCAGAGGCCAACCCAGCTGATTACCCATCTAGACGTAAAAGTATACCCCCTCCAAAAGAATCCCCTAGTGACACATCGGTGGTAGCTTTTGGAGACGAGTTGGAGAACTATAGGACTCGCAGGACCAATAGGGACATCTGGCGGGAAGTCTGCCGCGATCCATGTCCTGACACGGGGGCATGCAATCTCCATGCACAGCCTCGTCTCGCAGTTAGCTTTTGTGATCGGCCGTGCAAAAACCCAGGGCCAGCTGAGCGTGCGGGAGCCTTGAGTGACACCAAAAACCAACCAAGTCACCCAGCCCTGCGCGAGTGGTCCTTTAGAGAGATTTTTGCAGGGACGGCTCATTTAACTCACTGCTTTTCAAATAGGGGAAAGATAACCACTCAGACCCCCTTTGAGCTCATGAAACATGGACGCCCCGATCATAGTCAGGACATAACCAATAATAAAGTATTCAATAAATTATGCGAGCAAGCTTGCAAGCCTCGTCAACTTTGGCATTTCGGATTTCCATGCGGGTCATTCAGTTTGTTGCAAAACCTTAACAAGGGTACACGTTCAGCAGCTCATCCAATGGGAAACGGAACCTTGAAAAGAGAGAGAGTAGGCAATGAAATCATGAAGCGTACCATTCACCTGTGTAGACTCCTTCATCAACATGGTTCTTTCTTCACCTTGGAAAATCCTAAGACCTCTTACGCTTGGAAAACTTCACACATGATAAAACTCCTATCAGACTGCAAGTGCACGGTGGTTCACCTCGATCAGTGCATGTTTGGGTTGAAGATCCCAGCGGAGGAAGGAAAGTTGGGACTTGCTCTCAAACCAACCACCTTTGCAGGAACTCTCCCAGGCTTGGAACGTTTGGAGCGCCGCTGCCATCACCAGCACCAGCACGTTGCAGTTGTAGGAGGGGTGAAGCATAACAACAAGTGGTGCAGAAGGTCACAACTTGCAGGGGCATACCCTAGTAAACTATGCAACAGCTATGCCAAGGTTTTTGAGGACTTGTTCGACTGAAGCCTTTGTAAGAGTGCAGTTTTTTATCGCATGTTTGTACAGTGCATTAGACCTATAGTTTTTTACCATTTGCACGTTGCCATGCCTGGCGCCTCGGCACATGTGGGAAGCGGAAAGCTCCGCTGGGGCCGGTACAGCGCCAGTTACCGGGCGCGGCTCCTTGAAGCTGCAAAGGTGTTGATGCTGTTTTTGGCCGACCATGGATATGGATGGGAACTGATCTCTTCTGGAAGATCTAGAGACGTGGATGCTGCTCTGGAAGCATTCGTGCGGAACATGCACGAGAGTGGCAAGGCTTCATCACTTAGGATAGCCAAGCATGCCATACTGTACGTCCAAGCAGCTCGTCCTAGGCTTAAGAAGACATTGAAGTCATCATGGAACTCGATCAGGATTTGGGAAGAGCAGACTCCCTGCAGTTTTCGAGCACCCCTGCCTCTCAGCCTTTTGGTGGCTTTGACATGTCAGTGCCGAGTACAAGCTGCTAGGGAAGAAAAGAGAGGCGGAAAATCATTCTGGCTCATTTTCAGTGTGCTCATTAACTTGGGCTACTTTGCGTTGCTCCGTCCCGGTGAACTCTTCAAGCTGAAAGGATCTGATGTTCTTCTGCCCAACTCGATTTCTCTTGGCGCACCTTTTGCCATCGTGCGTTTGGAATGTCCGAAGAACTCGAGGCAGATGGGTAGACAGCAATTTGCTGAAGTTTACCACCCCGACACGATCAACTGGATGTCATGGCTGGGGGGAGTGACCAAGCCTTCTTCTTCTTTGTGGCCGAGCTCACCCAATCGCTTTCGAGTGATGTTTCGGCAGCTTTGCACGCAGCTGGGATTAGAAGGGCTAAAATTGTCTCCAGCCTCTCTTCGTGCCGGTGGGGCGACATGGATGCTAGACGAAAGAATTGAAGTGTCAAGAATCAGATTTTCAGGGCGATGGTCTAATCTTCGTTCTTTAGAGCATTATTTGCAGATAGCAAGGGCACAGCAAATCACCTTGAGTCTCGGGCCTTTGATCATCCTTCGCATCAAGAAACTCATCCAGCAGCAGGCTTTCATGCTCACCTTGCCCACTTTCTTAGCGGCTCAAGTCCCAGGCGAACACCTTCTCCCAAGCCGTCCTTTGACAGTGGACGACCTCAGCAATGTCGTTGCAGCCGTGCGAAGCTGGGGAAAGCTGGGACAAGCCGTTTAGACGTGCGGTGGTTTCAGGTGGGCCTCTCAAAGGAGCAAGATACACTGATGTTGGATGGGATGACCTGCGAAAGGCTGCAAAGGCCTACAAAGGTGATGCCCGTTTCAATCAATACGCCAAGAGATGCCTCTCTGAGCGTGCCTTTGCTAGCAAAGCCGAGACCGAAGACAACCAGCGCAGTGAGGGATGTTGCCGTCGTAGGTGTGGCCGTTTTGGAACAAAAGCAGCAGCATGGATTATGGCCAAGGCTCGCATGAAGTTTTGGTGGGTTCTTTTACTGATTTTGCTAGTGCTGCTGCTTCTATCCCGGCCTTTGTTCTACGTAGTGTGCCAAATCCTTGACTCTTTTGGTGAAACTGTTTCTCAGGAGATCCATTGGTCTCCTGGTGGTGCTTCTCGATGCAATCCTTGATGAAGCAGCGGCTAGTCTTGAGACCGGATTGATCTCTCCCCCAACTGTGATTCAAGCTGCTGCGCACCAGTTCCCACAGTATGAAGTGCAACCGATTGGAACCCTAACTTCGTTGTTGATTCATGGGTTCTGTGTGCTGCTAGGAGCACTGTTGGGGAATCGCTTGCAAGGGGCACCAGTTCCGCCCCGCTACCCTACACGCCTGAGAGTTGTTTGAGTAGGTTGCCTTGTGCCCTGGATCGTTTGGGAAGGTTGGTACTTGGGTTTGCTCTTAGCTTAGCTTATAGCCTGGTCACATAACCTAGCAAGGTCCACGTAGCATGTTGGCACAGCAGCCTTCAAGCATCCGAGTTCCCTTTTCTGCCTATGGCAGTGCCCGCATGATGCGCCATGCGCCACGCTGGCCATCATTGTATGCAGAAGCGCCCCATGGAAAAAGAATGGGGTTGCAAGTGCAAGCAGGCTGCCAGAAGAAACAACACATCACTCCACCATGTTTGTGACTGGGGCAGCCAACTCAGGTTCACCTCCACCACCCCTCCCCCACTTGGGTTTGCTCTTAGCTTAGCTTATAGCCTGGTCACATAACCTAGCAAGGTCCACGTAGCATGTTGGCACAGCAGCCTTCAAGCATCCGAGTTCCCTTTTCTGCCTATGGCAGTGCCCGCATGATGCGCCATGCGCCACGCTGGCCATCATTGTATGCAGAAGCGCCCCATGGAAAAAGAATGGGGTTGCAAGTGCAAGCAGGCTGCCAGAAGAAACAACACATCACTCCACCATGTTTGTGACTGGGGCAGCCAACTCAGGTTCACCTCCACCACCCCTCCCCCACTTGGGTTTGCTCTTAGCTTAGCTTATAGCCTGGTCACATAACCTAGCAAGGTCCACGTATATATATATATATACATTTATATATATATATATATATTCATATGTTTATATATATATATTTATATTTATATATATATATATATATGTTATATATATATGTTATATATATATATAGATATATATTTTATATATATATATATATATATATTTATTTATATATATATATGTTATATATATATATATATATTCATATATTTACATACATAGGAGGGAAGCCGTAGGGTCCATACAACTAAGAACGTCACATGTTTTGATTGGTGAATCCTGAAGATGGTTGTTTTTGCATTGAAACACAGGCTTTTACTTTTCTGAGTATGTGAATACTGTCCGCAGACAGGAATATGTACAGGCAGCAGACATCGATATCATTATGGACATGGTTTCACAGACACATATGGTTCTAGTTTGATCCCCGCAATGCCTTGGCCGCGCGTAGAAGCAAACATCCGAAGTCGTTCATCACAATTGTCAACCTCCAAAAGAAACGTCCCTAGAAGGGTATCCACTAGTGAGCTGACATGTGCGTACTTTATGCGCGCCTCTCGGGTGGGAAACTGTTTGCAACTGTAGCAATGATCATAAAGAAGTCGTGATGATTAAAGAAGAGGACTGGGTAGTTGATAAGCTGGTTAGTGATGATCTATTGACCCAAAAGCTGTTTCTGTCACTGTGATATCCTATCAACAAATGTCTGTGCTGTATGCGTTTGATGGTTAATGACTGCTAGGAACACCTCATCGTTGCTTTGCAGCGACTGGCTCGAAGCGCACCTGCGGCGTCAATCTCGAAACGCCACAGTGGTCAGCTATGCCGCCTGCGGGGATGGGCGCAACCGGGCGATATGAGGACCTGACATTTGACCGACCCAACCCATCGGCCACGTGGATTTTGACTGTTGAAATTTAGCAACTTCTATGGAATCTTTCCCTTTTGTCCAATTTTTGGTCGGCAGTGTTTAGATGACAGCGTTCCAAACGCGCGCTTCATGTTCCAAAGTCAATGCGAGTCATTGGCACTGAATCTGCCGGTGTTTGCAGGAGTACAGCGGGTTGCTTTCTTGCAATTAGTGTTGGAGGATGATAATCAGAAGTAGATATCGTTTTTTTCTTGAGAAATGGCTGCAGAAAAGTGTGCCCTTTGCATGCTTTCAAGTCAAGTTTGTCCGTTTGAGACTGCATGTCCGCCTGCCTTGAATTCTTGTCAAGAGCTTGATAGTTTGGTTTCCAGACGAATTGGCGGACCAAACTTAGGCAAGAGCTCAAATTTATTGAGGGAGAGTTGAAGGAGTTCGATTCCTGTGGCTTTTCGCCTTCGTAAGTTGAAGCGCTGCACATTTGGAGGGTGATGATTTCAAGCAGCTGTAGTGCAGTGTCACTTGCATTTTGACACCGTGAACTTAGGTGTTGTTGCTCCGGTATTTACTGTGTCCATTTCGATGCTATGCAGTCCTTTGGACATATCAGGGTGTTCAGTCTTTGCTGAATCACGCGCCTCCATGCACTCCAAAAAAATTCAATATTCTCCTGTATAGGACTGGTTCCTGACCCGACGCTTTGCTATGGAGCGCAACATGGCAATGAAGAAGGCGTGAATTAGCCAAGATTGGTGAATTTTGGCCAGTATGAAATAGAGGGACTATGGTCAGACTACGGTGGGACTATGGTGGGACTGTGTTGGGACTGTGGTGGGACTGTGGTGGGACGGTGGTGGGACTAGTGGCCATCTTGCTGCTTCGGACAGGTTTTGGATGAGAATAACTTCACTGGACTGCTTGAGAACTCAGAAATCCAGAGGTTGCTTCCAGTCCCAGGTCACCTTCTGTGAGAAATTTTGACCAAGGTCAATCGCAAATCCCAGCCTTCCTGACGCACAGAAGGCCCCGCTGCCAATCACGATTTTCAGATGTGTCAGCAGTTTCTTTGTTTGGACATTTATAATCTACGATTAATTTGGTCTTGGTTGGGATACGCGAGCAAAAAACTTCGTTCCCCCAGTATGAACTCGCCAAAGAAGAATGTGAGATAGTATGAGATAGTGTGTAGAACATGTCTTTTCTCATGACCATTTTATTCTGGAGCCCAGATCAGAAGCTGAATTGGTGCCAGGCTCATGAGTCCAGAAATCCTTGTGTGTGTCTTTTGTTTGTCCCTCGAAACTTGTTGGGGTTCGTCGATCCCTAGATGTTTGATTTGGAGGAGAGCCTGCGGTTGCAGTTTCTCGAGAGAACTCTCCACTGTTGCCAGGTGATGTGGTCTGACTTGGTGCAGGGCAAACCTGAACTCGAGGATTCTTTGAGTTCTAACGCCAAGCACATGAAAGCGGATCCTCGCAGCGAGCAACGGGGCAACTCTTGGAGATGTCTTGGAGCTGTACAGGTTGGAACGTTCAATCTCAGGGCCCACCAGGATTCACTATAGGATCGACTAGAGGATCCACTAGGCACAATTTTCCACATCTTTCAGATCCTTTGAGCGATTTGGAGAGCTTGTTCCATCTTCCTGGATTTTGCCGGTGAATAATTTTGCGTGCAATTTGGCCATGTCCTGCGGTACACTCAGGACATGTACTCCAAGATGTTCAAGGACTCTACGGAGCCTTAGCTGCAGCTTGAGATGATGAGGCTCCGCATTTTCAACGAGCCTCACAATGTGAGCCATGAAAAAATGTGAGGTCTCACAACGTGAGGCATTTAATCATTGAAGTGTGATGAATTTGAGACCTTGGAACTCGCCTTGCAGAGCTGGTCCTTTGTTTGGCTTCCGCTCCCAGGATTTGGAGCATCCTTGCAGAGTTGCTGGTAGCACCTATCTGAGGCATGCTGAATTACTAGACGACCAACTAATGGCAGTCCCCTCACCCGAAAATACAGAGCAAGAACTTACATATATATATATATATACATGGATGTATATATATATATATATATATACACATGGGTGTATACGTATGCATGAACGCAATTATTCATCAATGCATATGGTTGTTGCATCTCAACACTTCTTATTTCCAGTATGTGAAAACCAGGGAGGGGCACGGTTGGCCAATGACCCACGCGTGGTGTAGCTATGGAGGTGCTTGGGTGAGAACTTCAAAGAGAAGTCCTCAACACGAGTGACGACTCTCGGTGCAGCTGATTCCTGTGTTGGAAAATGGTCAGCATTGACTGTGGCGCACTTTTCTGGTCCAAGTTTGACCTGTTCTACCAAGGAAGTGTTTGCCATCTTTCGAGACCTTTGATGCCTGCCGCAAGAATATCATGACACTGACCCTTGACTGAAAGACATGTTCAGGCATTCAGCTTTTAGTGAACAACTGAATCGGCAGGAGTTGTACATAATCATGCAAATTCATTGAAATGATGGCTAGGGTGAAATCCAAACGCTTTTGCAAACCCCATCAGCTTACCGGAAACAAGGGTTTCACCCTGTCAACGGCTGTGGGTTTGCTAGCATGCTGAACTGTGCAATCTGTGACACGTTGTGTGAAGTTCTTGTGGAATTTAAAAATACATGTTTCTCTTACATTCAAAAATTCGTGAGATCCTCTCTAAGAATGTTCTCACTAGCCTGCCTTTGTTTCGCCACGGTAAAGAAGACTTGTCGCAAAGCGTGAGACTGATAGCTTCTCATGCGTATGGTACCATGTCGTTCTTCCATTTTAGTGTTTGATTTTCTTACCTGGTTCCGAATATTTTGCACTCCATACCATGTGTAAATCACCCTGTTGACGCAACATAGTAACCGCACAAGGTGGTGGCTGAAGTTTCCAAGGTAGATAGCCTGTAGAAAGAGAAAGTTGTTGGAGAGGAAGTGATGGTTTGGATGATGCTTCAAGGTGATGCTGGTGGTGTTTTTCCTCTGACGGTGTTTTTCTTTTCTGGTGTTTCTCTCTGGTGTCTTTTCTCTGGTGTTTTTCCTTTGCTGGTATTTTTGCTCTTGTGTTTTGTCTTTGCTCTGGTTTTCTTCTTTGCTGGTGTTTTTGTCTCTGCGGTTTTTTCATTGCTGTTTTTTTTCTCTCTGGTGTTTCTTCTTTGCTGTCTTTTTTCTGCTGATGCTTAGCATTTGCTGGTGTTTTTGCTCTGATGTTCTTTGTTTGCTGGTGTTTTTGCTTTTTTTGTCTCTGGTATTTTTCTTCCGTTACATCTAATTGGCTGTGGCACTTGCTTGGCTGTGGCAATTGCTTGGCTGTGGCACTTGCTTGGCTGTTGCACCTTGACTGTTCCACTTACTTGGCCATTACACTTATTTGGCTGTGACAAGCTCTTGGCTGTGACATGTACTTGGCCGTTACACTTCCGTAGCTTTTACACTTGCTTGGCTGTCACAACATGATGATGATGATGATGATGATGATGAAGATGGTGACCAATGTCGACCACGATCACGACGAGGATGGTGATGATGATGATGATGATGATGATGATGATGATGATGATGATGACGGTGATGACGGTGATGATGACTACGGCGACGACGACGACGACGATGATGATCTTGCTCTCTTCATCGTGGAACCTCCAAAAACATGGCAAAACCGTGCAAAACTGTTGGTTTTTTTATGGTTTTGACTTGCAAAAATGTGTTTCACCACATCGTTCTGCGCTTTTTCCACATTTCATCTTCCAACAGTGGCATGAACACTGAGCGTCTCTACGATTTTGACTCGCAAATGTGTGTTTTGCCACAGCACCGTACAGTTCTTGCACATCTCATCGTCCAAAAGTGTCCCAATGTTTTTTTGCACGATTATGACTTGCAAATGAGAGTTTCGTCACAGCGAGGTGCATTTTTTTTGCTGATCCCTTTCCCAACTGACCTCCGCACTAGCCTGCTTGACCAGCCTGCCCTTTCAAGCATCTGGGAACACAAAACATCACTTTCGATCATTCATGCACACATGCACACACCCTTGATCTTCTCTCTGATCTGACAGACTGACTGCTTCAACTTTCCATAAGTTGGACGTTTGACTTTTCAAACTTCCTTCGATGAGGATCATGTCAACTACGGTGGTGTTTTTGTTTGAATCACGTGAAGTAGAAGAGAAACAGCAGTTGGGCTGAGGCAAGCTCAGTCATTGGAGAACGCTCTTATCAAGCAGGCCACCGGGTTGAGCATGAGAGTCTATGTGCGCAAGGAGGGTGATAGTTCCCTGCCAAATTGGTGTTCCACGGTTCTGCAATGTTGAAAGCAGTTGCACAAGATTTCTGCCACAGGGGTGTTCCATCAAGGCAGGAACGGGCATGGGTAGAGGCTGAACTTGTAGGACATCCAAGATCGCAGGGCCAAGGCCTTGTTTGATCGTCGAACCATCTTGCTGACTGAGAAGAAAAGCCACTTGGATCTACTTGGCACAAGATTCTCACAGACTCATTGATTGAAAGGTGATGTTGCGTTCGTTTCCTTGTTTCAAAAACCTGTCAATCGGAAAGCCACGTTCCTTGCAACGGGCAAACTTTATCAACGATTTCTGAGGTTGAAGCTGGCCGCTGTATGACCTGCGATGGATTGGAAATGACGAATGAAAGCGTTGCACGGTCGAAAAATATAAAGCGAGCTTGTTGAAAAGGCTCCATATCACTTGTCCCATTTTTAGGTTTTCTTAGATCAAATTAGTAAAATCTCCTAGTGAGATGTGTCCGAAGTCAGACTGTGCTGTGCAACCCTTGTTTTGAAGCCGCACAAGGATGGTCAATGCAGAGCCGTCAGCAGTGGATTTCAGACTTAGGATGAAGTGTGAATATTGTTATTGTATTTTTCGGAGTGTCCCCAATAGGGATTTCAGATCTTGTTACTCTCAGCGGCCCTGCAAAGTGGTATGGAGATGGATCAGCGGATATGGTTTTTGTGAATAAAAAGTGCGATACTGATTGTGCTTGCAGCTGCATGGAGGGAATGAATCTTCGCATGTCAGGTCTCCAACACACAGACGCCACAAGCATCGGGCCCACTGAACACGTTTTCACGCACCAAAAATCCGGGGCTTCAAATTCCAGTGGCCAAAGTCTGGACATTGCAGTCTGAATCTGCAGGTGAGCACCACTCCAAGGCAGGTTGACAGCTTGTGACCACTGGGGCGGTGCAAGCATTGCTGGACCCCATTTGCCGTTTACGAACATCGTGCTTCCGGGACAGTTCTTGCATGTAAACGTGCCTGCCCAACAGTTTTTGCAGAATCAAGAGCCAGAGGCTCAGCCACTGCTTGTTCAGCAGTTGACAAGCTAGGTATATTAGGGTATTCTTCAGATAGTAACAAGGGGCATTGTTCACAAGACCTTCGCCATCATCCCCAGAGGGCATCACTTTTTGTTGCTGAGAAATATGAAGATAAGAACTTCTTCATCCAGCCTCACAGGGCCCGAAAGGGCCGCAAGGGATCACCAGTGAAACCACGGGAGACTTCGCCTCAGACTTCGGACGAAGTTGGTGACGAGTCCAGATCGGCAGGAGAGAGGTGACCCTGGAAGTGGGAGCCCCGGATGTTGCATCCTCTCTTCCCTCGTGTGAAAGTGTGAGAGGTTTTTCTTCCTAATTCAAAAATATTCCCCATAGGTGGACAAAAGATTTTTGTTGGCAGCAAAGACATCATGTCTTGGAACTGGGAGGAGGCAATGAGAATGATGAGTTCTGTTGTTCTTGTTGGATGCTTTGTATGGGCGGTGACCTGCAATGCGGATTCATCCTGGAGTTTCTGTGCGTTGTAAAGTGCTTGGCTGTTGCGATTAGGAAACCCATCTTCCTACAACTTGTCCTATATTTTTCTGTTTTTTTTTTTTTCCGTTTTTTTGTGGGATTTTTTTCCGCTTTCCAAGCAAGCAAACAAGCAAGCAAGCAAGCAAGCAAGCAAGAAGGCCAGTCAGCAAGCAAGCAAGCAAGCAAGCAAGCAAGAAGGCCAGTCAGCAAGCAAGCAAACAAGCAAGCCAACCCTAAAACCATCAGCCCCAAAGCCAACCTTAAAACTGCACAACCATACAAAGAAATCTAAAACCAAATCTTTAAACTCAACCCTACAACTGTAAACCCTAAAAGCATCCCTAAAACCAGAAAACCTCAAATCAACCTCAACACTAAGCAGAAGCCCTAAAAGAAACCCTAAAGTCCGAAAACGTAAAATCAGCCTCAACCCTAACCAGAAACCCAAAAAGCAACCCTAAAATCAGAAAACTTCAAATCACTCCCAAGAAACTGTAAACCTTAAAATCAACCCTAATGCCAAGAAACAATCATGACATCAACCATAGAAGCATAAACCCTAAATGCAACTCTAAAACCATCAGCCCTAAACCCAACCCTAAAAAGAGAAATCCTACAAAAAACCCTAAGACCATAGACTCTAAAACAATAAACCTTAAACTCCACCCTAAACCATAAACTCTAAAAATCAACCTAAACCAATCCTGCAACAAAAACCAAAAAAAAGACACCCAAGGCCATAAAGCCCCAAACCCGACCCTAAAAGCAAAAACCCACAATGAACCTTAAAATCGCAAAACCATACAATGAACCCTAAAAGCAAAACCCCTAAACCCAACCCTAAAACCGCAAAACCATACAATGAACCCTAAAACCATAAACCCTTAACTCAACCCTACAACCATAAACCCTCAAAGCAACCCTAAAGTCAGGAAACCTCAAATCAACCTCAACCCTGAACATAAACCTACCAGGCACGGGCCTGAACCGGAAAAAACATCCCCAAAAAGTCGGAAAAAATCCCCAACCTGCCCATGACCCCTCTATGGCATGGCATCCCCACATTGACCCTCAAGATTCCAAGAGAAAACATTCCAGTCCTGTTCTTGTTGCTGCTCTGTTCTTGATTTCTGTTTGTCTTTTGCTGTTGGTGGTTGTTTTGATTTGCTGTTGGCGCTTGTCGTTGCTTTGTTCTTCTTCTTGTTGTTGTTGTTGCTGCTTTTGAATTGTTGCTGGTCTTTTGTTGGCATGATGTTGGTTTGTTGGTTTGCTGTTTGTTATAGTTGGCTTGTTGATGGTTGGTGGTGTTTGTCATTGAAATGTATTCTTCGTTTTGTTGTCGTCGATGCTGCAATTGCAGTCGCAGTAGCAGTAGCAGTAGCAGTAGCAGAGGAGGGTGGTTCTAATCATTTAGTGACAGCACCACCAGTAGAACCAGCAGCAGGACTGGCATTACTAGGACCTGCGGCAGTGGTAGTGGAAGTGGTAGTGGTAGTGGAAGTGGTAGTGGTAGGGGAAGTGGTAGGGGTAGTGGTAGTGGTAGGGGTAGTGGTAGTGGTAGCCGTAGTAGTAGTAGTAGTAGTAGTAGTAGTAGTAGTAGTAGTAGTAGTAGTAGTAGTAGTAGTAGTAGTAGTAGTAGTAGTAGTAGTAG
>VSDK01026649.1:39231-59599 GCA_009767595.1 Symbiodinium kawagutii
AGTAGCAGGAGCAGGAGCAGGAGCAGCAGCAGCAGCAGTACTAGTACTAGTAGTAGTACTACTGGTACTAGTAGTAGTCGTAGTCGTAGTCGTAATCGTAGTAGTAGTGGTGGTGGCGGTGGTGGCGGTGGTGGCCGTGGTGGTAGTAGTGGTGTTCTATTCCCTTATGTACAGCTGGCCATGGGCGATCCTGCTCCCACCAAAGTTCTCGGGTTTTTAACCAAGAATGAGTCCATGCTAAGCATTGGGCTTGATCTTTCCGGCTCAGGTGCCAGTGAGCAAAAAGTGCCTTCAGAAGTTGTGCGAAGCAAAGCTTACAAATTGCAGCGATTGGCTTCTGAGTGTTCCCTCCAGCTGAATCTGGCGTCCATGAACTTTTCAATGATACCCTCCTGCCAGCTGGTCGGTTTCCTACTGCGCAATGATGGTCTAGGGATGCTATGGTCCTGCATGGCCACGTATAGATTTGTGTTTCATAGTTAGCCAAGTGCAAGGATGCAATCCAGGGTGCTTCCCAGGCTAGTCGACAATCGTTCTCTGCGACATCAAGAAGGCAGGGTGTAGTGACAGGTGTCAAGAACCCTGGTGATTTTGTCACTTTCATTTTCAGTTTTGTACATCTTTGTTAGAAGTCAGCAGAAGGGGATGACGCTGGCATTTACCATGGCTCCGACAAGATGTAGATGCAAGCAGCGAAAATCTGAGAAGATGATGAGCAACATCACAGAACCTCACCAAATGAGAAGATTTGGAATGTAGACTGCAAATGACAGGGAATACATGGTCGACAAAAGCCAAGGATCTCATGGGAAACTTCACATATCTATCGGGTGTTTGAGTTTCAAGGTCTGGGAAATTGGGGTAGAGAAGTGACTTTTTTCTCTATTCGCGTGTTGGTTTCAACCCAGTGCACTTTGACAATCAAATCAAACCAATAGCGGGAAGCCGCTGGTTAAATGCTGAAACAAGCATTGGAGGCAACGAAGTTTTTCCGACGATGAACAGCTGTGAAATGGGAGACCGGCTTTGAATATGGTTCACATCGTGATGCATCGCACTACCTTCTGAGGTAGACTATGAATATGGATCTCCCATTATAGAATCATCTTTGCGCTTTCCATTTGCACCTCGAGTTGTTAGCAAACTGCTGCGTTTTAGGAGCCCCGTGCGTTCCACTTCTCCCGGATCCACGTGCCAACCTCGCTGGGCTGAGTTTCGAAGATCCAAGGAATCAATTAATACAGGAATATATTAGAATAGCATTGCCATGGAAAGGTGTCTTAGGACGACAGACACTTGTCCAGTCGGAAAGACATAAATAGCAACATCTGTGATAACTATTGAGAGAGGACGTATTCTCACAATTCATCATCATTGAGCGGTGACAATGTGGACGCGGTGCATGATGGCTTGAAACTGCCAGTATGAAACATTGGACAGTAATAGATGGATGTAACGCATGATGTGCAACGCCACAGAATTCATGGTTCATAATCCACTGCAATGAGAACTACACACATGACTGCCAAGCATCTGCCATGGCGTAACCCATGACAGAAGACATTACTTTACACAAGAGATGCTTCACTTTGCTCCTTTTCCTTCTGTAAAGATGCACCTTGTTCTCATGCGGCTTGCACTGGAAAGGCTTCTTGAGGTTCTGGTCTGAAGTTGACCTCCTTTCCACTTCTTCGAGTTCCGTACACGATCTACTTTCTCTCAATGATCAGAGATGATCAGAGCTACGGTTATCAATTTCTATTTTTTTGTTGCTCAGTTTTTTTTTGCATATCTACACAACTTGGTTTCCAGTGAATGACAGCGACTTCCCGATGTTGCTGCAGCCGCTCAACTCGACGGGCGGCCACCAGCGCAAAGCAGGCGTCAAGGCGCACGCTGGCTGCAAGCTACAATTTTTTGAATGCAGCTAGCTACAATGAACAAATTTCAATAAATCACGAAAGCTAGCGTCAGCTAGCTGAAGTTGCTCTTGCTTTAGCAAGTAATTGGCAGGGACAGGATCTCCAAAAGCCACGAATAATTGAACAATTCAATAAAAGGGGGGGGGGCTCAACTCCCCCCACGGCCGTTTCTGTTGCGCTATAGTTTCTACTTGTTGCAATTCTTTTCAGCACTCATGAATGCAAATTTTGCCGTGCTAGCTTTCGTCACCTACCCCTGGCCTCAAGTCTAAATCAGTCCAAATCCATGCGAAAACAGCTCTTTCTGTCCTCTTGTTTGTTTGTTTGTTTGTTTGTTTGTTTGTTTGTTTGCCGGCTTGGCTGTCTGGTTTTCCAATGATTTATGGACTTGTTTGATACCTAGATGTGCGTATTGTACTTATCTGTTCACGTATGTGTTGGCAAGGACAGGATAGTACAGCATGTATAATATCTTTATTTGATTCCGAATGGTTGATCAAGCACATTTGGTGTGAGATCTGCGCAAGTTTGACACGCATAAAAACGGCTTTGCATCACAGTCGACTCCAGTTATTGCAGAGGGGTTTGTCTATGACTTGCACAGGCGGCTGCGCAACTATGGAGGGAGAAGAACAGGAAGAACAGGAACACGAAGAAGGCGACTTGCAAAGTAGTGGTCCCAGCCGTGACAAGCGGCGCTAAAGATCTTGAGAACAGCTCTCTTTATGGAGAGTCTTTCTTACACTTATCTCATCTTAGCTCTTCAATATGGACATGGACACTGCTTGGCAACATCTCTACCATTGGAACCACAACGCTGTCCGATGATCTTCTGGCAATGATGCTTGCCCAAAAGTTACTCAGCTGGCTTTACAGCCTACCAGCAAGCAAGGAAAGCTACAGCTCCAAAACACAGAGCCATTGGTTGGTATCAGTCGCTATCTAACAACATTATATAAAACTATGTCAATGATGTACATAGATCAGCCATTCTTGGTCATGACAGTTTGAAACCAACTATATGTTCACAAAACAGTGAACAACCATTGGATCAGAACCCCTTTTTGTAGAAATAATGAATCTTTGTTCGTTGCTAGTCTTCAAAGCGGCCAGACTGGCCAACCATGGTTTCTGAAGGTAAGCCTCACCTAGTTTGGTCTAGCAGGCTGTTTGGCCATTGCTGAATCCAAAACATCTATGTGATGCCACGTGTTTGTGCGGATCTCGTGCCGTTCAGGAAACCGCATCGAGTTTAGCTTCGAGGACGTGCGTAGATTTCAAAAACGTGTATATTCTCCTCCTTGCCCTTCTCAATCTGGCCTCTGAAGACAGTTGAGGCATAAGGTGTTGCACAATTCTTGTCTAAGTCTAAAGCAGATCAAGGCACCTACGGAATTTAGTTGCTCGGATAATCCTATTGATCTTTTTCAGCATCCTTTTTTTGAGGGTTTTTGACTTTCTTTAGGCTTGGCCATGGCAGGACTTGAAGGAGAATGTCCCGAGACCAGTGCCGAAGATGACAGATGAAATCGACCGAAGTCAGTCATGGTCACAGAACTTCAGTGCTATTTCGCAGTCATGCGAGTACCACCTGTTGATACATTTGCACACATTTAGTTAACTCAACCTAGATCCACAGGATTTGCCATGGACCTCGAGTGTGACAAAAATATTTGGCAACTTCGACTGGTGCTCAACCCGAGGATGCCGTTTCTGAAGCGTGTCTTCCAGCCCAAGGTGCCGTGCCGAAGCAAAGCGAATCTCAACGTGTATATATATATATACTGTATATGTACATATTCACTCGCATTACTGATGGGTTGCAAAGTTTTTACCTATGTGTTATATGCAATGTATGTATATAGAGTAATATTATGTCTATACATAAAGACATATAAATGCATATAAATATACAAATACATATACATATATATATATATATGTAGATAAATAGATGAATAGATAAATAGATACATAAATAGATAGATAAATAGATAAAGAAATAGATAGATAAATCAATAAATGAATGCATAAATAGATAGATAGATAGATAGATAGATAAATGAATAGATAGATAAATAGATAGATAAATAAATAAATAAATAAATACATATATATATATATACACATACATACTTGGCATGATGAACCTTTTCGCGTGCCATGGATTTACTGTCTACAGATTTGCCAAGCTCCCATCGATCAAATTTCGCTGTTGCAGACTCCTGCAGACAGAGAGTTTCAGGCCTTTGGGGGGCACAGGGAGTCCAAGTGTCGCAAAAGGACTTTCCGAAAATCGGAGTAGTAAATTGCAAATTGTCTGTTCAAATTTGCCGTCGGAAAGGGCTCGGAAAGATGCAAGTTGCATTGCATTGCATGGTTGACGCGCGGCCATGCACCCTTTGACAATGTACGGCCCAGGTGACATTGTACACACGGTTAGAAGCTGGGTACAACATCGCTGTGAATTGCACCTGCTCCCAGTGTGAAGAGAACGAGTTTAACCTTCCTCTGCTCATGAACTGCTTGAAGAGTGTGCAGAGATTTGGGGAAAAAACTCGAGTGGTGAAGTGTCAGAAAATCTGCGAAATTTGTGCTGTCACAGCGACCATGAATGTTTCAGGTATGCCAAATCCCGTAGTTTGTTTTGATTTGAGGCAATGGCGCCACAGGTTTGGTGGTGGTGGCGCAAGTGGACAAAGGTCCAGGTACCAAATGGAACAGTGCTGGGAGACCCAGCGACGAGCAATGCTTAGTTAGAGCCCGGTGGTTGGGCCAGGTGGTTTTTTGGTAGACTGTCTCAATCGCAAGTCTCAGTGAAGAAGGGATTTGCTGGCAAGGCTCTTTGGTTTGGATTGATTTTGGCAGTTTTACATTGGTTTTATTTTATATGTTTTTTGCACGTTTTTATGTTGATCTCTGATCACTTTCCTGTGCTCAGATCTATCCAGACCGACAGATCGAAGCGAATCTTCGAATCCTCCAAGTCCCGAACCTAGAATAGACTTCAGCCAACACCAGTTCGGGGCGGCTTGACGTAGCACAACAATCACTCACAGGATTACTTGATGGTAACAACCAATAAGGTTACCTTACAATCACTTTACAACAATAAATCATCTTTGAACCTTCAAAGAACATAAAGAACGGTGATTTCTGGTTTCAAAGCTGCTGAATGATCAGCACATCATTTTTCGAGTTGGTCAGCCCATGGCATCAGCGACGGCAGCCTTGTCACGAGGTGAATGGACTCACAGATTGCTTTGAGATTGTCGATGAGCTCAGAGCCTCCTCAGAGGCGCCTGTTTATGGCCTACACTTTGCTACGAAGGAATCCACAATACAATCCGCTTGTGCACATACAATCCACCAGATATTCCATTAAACAATCAGCACCAAACAATCCACAAAACAATCAACACCAAACGACAACCACAACTGCCACATGACGCTGGCAGGCGGTGATCCGTTTCCGACGGCCTGTGAAAAAACGGCTGTTGGTCATTCGTGAGCCTCGAGGTGACGTGACCAAGAGTTGTGGGCGAGGCGATGGCGGAAAATGGGTGTTTCTCAAGATAGGGTATGAGATTTTTCTTACAAACAAATGGTACAAACAACAAACCACGGGTAAGATAGGGTAACAAACCATTTGATGGGTGTTTATAAATTTTCTCAAGATAGGGGTACCCCATGGTACCCCCAAATCATCCTTCACAAAGCATTTAGAGTAAGAAACGGTCAATTTTTTGTTGGTTCCCTCCTATTATACAGAAACACTCACAGACCTCAACTGCAACAACGCTGAGGTCAGCTCTTTTTGGGAAGCAACAACTGGGATGGAGATTCACCTCCCACTGAGGTGAACAGATTGACTCAGCTGCGATGAACAGTAGGTGTAACAACTCTTCAGGGACGTTCATCGCAGCCCATGAGGGAAGGATTATGGAAGCTGAGCTTGTACACCGAAGCTGTGGATCCCAAAGGACCACACTTCACTACTTCCATTGGGACTCAGTGGGTTTGGATCCACCCAAGGTTCCAAAATGTTGTGCCTGAAATGTTTCGGGCAGGAAGGCAACTGCAGTTGCAGCGTGTTGAAATCTGCCAAGGTAAACTTGGAGTTACTCTACTCGATTTCGATGCTTCATCGGAGCACCCTGCATGACTTGTCTTTGGACACGCACTTGTAGCAGCCATGGGCACACACGCAGCCACACCACAATTTGGTTGTATTTTTGTGTCAGTGTTGTGTTTTGAGTGTATTTCTGCTGTGCCTTCACTGCAGTTGAATTTTTTGTCCAGTTCTGTCAGTTCTGGTTCTCTTCGTTAGCAGGAGCACAAGTTGAACGCGCCAGGTGTGGGTTGACCAAGTCCTAGACATGGGAGCGGTGCCCGAATGGAACCTGCAGAATCCCTTGGAAAAGGCCCCTCCGCCATTCTCTGCCTGTGACTTTACTCCTTCTCAACAGGGATGCCAAATGAGTGGGTTTGCCTCTGAAACAGGTTTCTTGGTTGTTGCATATTCATGGGAGGAATTCTTGTTCAGGACAAGGCAAGACAATTCAAGCCCTTCTCCTTTGCTTAGGGGAACAGATGCCCGCAGTCCACGAACCTTCACACCTTCACACCCACACACACGCACATTCACAGATGCAGAAACTGGAAACATGAGCTAGTACTCAAAAGATCATCAAACATCCACAGTCACTGTTTTTCTTCAGTGCGAGGTCACAACGGGAACTCGGATCTTGGAGGCTGGAATGACAAAATCAATTCATTGAAGTTTGAAGAAGATAAAATCAACTTTAATTCATTGAGTTATATATACTGTATATATATATATATATGTATATATATATATATTGTAAATTGGTCTTGAACTTTGCCCGTTTTCAATGTGCCAAGGAGCTCTCCCACTTTGTTTTCCCAGCTACGTGCTTCCTGGAAGGTCAACGGCGTCTCTGGCAATGTGCATCGCATGTACGAAGCCTTGAGACAAGAAGGTGTCATCGAGCTTGTTGTGACTTGGAAGACATGAGGGAGCTTATGTAGACTACCAAAAATTAGATGCTTCAGCGGCTTAAGGTTCTATTCCTACAGCATGCTTTGATGGGGGCTAACCTTGACACTCGTTTTCTGACCCTTTGCAAAAGACTTGCGTGACAGGGTTCTCCAGCCTGTGCAACGAACGAGTTTGAAGTTGAGAGTCAGCGGTGGTTAGGCAATCAATGTCTTTTGCCGGTCTGCTATTGCCCAATCAGCCTATCAAATTGACTAAAATCATGGCTGGGGGGGGGGGGGACATCTTATCCTTAGTACCCTCCCGAGATCCAAAGCAAGTTGTAAGTCCGGCCGAACTTTGATCTTTACCAAGAGCAAGGACTGGCTGGGATAGGCCATCTGGTAACCCATTTGTTTGTTCGGACTTCATTTCTTAGCGTCGCTTGGTGGTTCTAGGATAACGGGTGTGGTTGGGAATGGTTTGCCAGATTGGAGTTACAGACTTCCATACCCAAGCGGTCATCACAGGTGAAAATATGACGAAATCCAATGTTTGGTGTCCGAAGTAAGCCGTGTTTTTCATAGGCACTAGGGTCACAATAAAATGGAATGCTTTCACGTGGGATGTGCAAGCAAAAAGGGGATGCAAGCAAACAAGTTGGAAATAGAAGGAGTCAAGATCCAGCGGTACAATCAGTCAACGTGGGTTTCTCTCCTGGCATTAGATTCCCGCCCAACCTATTATACAACCTGGTGTAATGTGCATTGAAATGACTACTGATATCTTCACAGATCTTGCTTAAACAACCTGAACCAGGTATTTCTTTGGATAATCTCCCCAAAGGTGCAGCTCACAACTTTGTGGCAAGCTGCGATCTCAGGTGGAGTCTCATGGACCGGAGACAGCAAACCGCAAGGCACACCCAGCCTGGGCACCATGTCAGGGCACCCCCGGGCTGGGGCACCCCAAAGGGTCGACCATTTGATGCTTTGAAGATTGGCAAATTTGAAGATTCCAAGTGTGCGATGTCCGAACCAGACTGTGCTTACCTGGATTCAATTGTGCTTCATCCCAGACAGTGCACTGTCTACCTTGACCATCCTTGACCTGTAGGAGCCTGCGGCAGAGGCTTGGTACCCAAGGAGCCTTGGACTGCATAGAAGGCCATCGTTAATTGGAAGGAGTGAAGTGAGCGATCTGAGCTGCGGTTGAGTTTGCTTCTCATTTTGTTGCAGAAAAAAGTGGATTCAGTTTTGCGCAGTTCAAACAGCATTAAAAACAAGTGGACTCTTTGGCGGTCAAAGTGGATACTTCCTGGCATTGGAATATGAGTCTTCAAACATGCATGGCTGCAAAGTTCCAGCAAAAACCATGGAGGTTTGCAGCTTGTGTGTTTTGAGGCCTATGCCGGCAAATAAGATGGGACTGTAGAGCTCAGAATCATTGCACTTGAGATGCTGGTGGCTGCGAAGTGATGTTCAGAGTCTGATTGTGAAGTAGGGAGTCTTTTGGAGGTAGGTGCTCCCCCTTAAAGCAGCCGTATGGAAAAGATGGGTGCCACCCGGAATCCCGAACGCAGGCACCATCCACGTTGAATTCTAGAAATCAATCGATGTCCAGTGGCAGCCACATGCGTACTGCCCAATGCAATGTTTTCACCCCTGGCAGCTCCTGGCAAAGCCAAGCAGCTTTTAGAAAATGCAGTCGGCACGTTGTCCGGACCTGGGCGTGGTGAGTACTCAATGTTGAAAGTGCTCCTTGGCATCTCTGGCCATTCATAGCTATATCATGTTTGTATCTATACAGCATAGTAGTCTATAGTACTCCTTAAAGTACTCCTTAGCATCTCAGTTGGACTTTTAGCAGGTCTGGACAGCCCGTGGCCCTTCGGTTCTTGACGGAACATCGAGCCGTTGTCGTGAAGGTTGAAAGATTCTTGTTCCAGTCAGTGGGTCACAAGTAGAGAGGACTGTGGCAGCTCATAGATCCGCAATCTCTGGCACGTGAAACAAACAGGTTGTGTTTGTTTGTATGTATACACCTGAGTACCTCAATTTAAAGGACTTCATTTGAAAGTGCTGAATAGATCTGAATAGCGCATCTTGACATGCGCGTGACATGACAAGAGTCCCCCCACGCAGGCATGTGGCGCGGCTTTTGTCAACACCGAGAACAACAAACTCTTCGCCGGGAACCCGAAAATCTCAGAGCTGCATTTCTCTTTGTCAAATTATGAGACTGCCCGGAAGCAGTGAGACTCAACAAGAGGGTTGACCAACTTCAAGGGACAGGAGCGGCAGAGCATCCCTGGAATTCTTGGACTTGAGGTCTTGGAGTTGTCAGACTGCCATGTGTTGATTTCTTGAAGGCTTCCGGGGTTCCTGCGCAGCTGGAGCTTCGACCTTGAGCCAGGCACCTCGATTGCAACGCCCGAGACACGGCGAAGCCGCAAGAGCTGGTCTCCGAGTGCCTTGGAGCGAAGGAATGCGTTGGGACTTGCAAGGACTTCCAATGACTGACTCTCCGAAGAACCCAAGATACTTTGGGAAGAAAATGGTTTGACTTAGAGGTGGCTCACTTGAGAATTTCCAAGGGGAATCCTGGAACGTAGCTGATCAGCTGATCTGCAGCGAACTGAGGTCCAGATGTTTTCGCTGACTCTGAGCTGGCCAGGGGAGGGAGTGGTTCAACGGAAAGCTCACACATTGATATGTCGTTGAGGTTCACGTGACTGACTCATGATGGCTCTTGTTTGTATCTTGGTCACGGATGGCTGAACTGAGCTCCAAGAGTCAGCAAGTTGAATTGAAAAGATGAAACAGTTCTCTGCATAGATCCTGCTTCTATTTGCAGGTGTTCCTGGCAATTGGCTATCATGTGAGTTGCAGGTTTGAAATCACAATTGGAGGCCACTTTGCAGAAAAACCACTCGGGCCTAGGCATTGCAAGCCGAAGTAGACTGGTAGAAGTTACCGCCCCAACTCTTGTTTTGTCATGTCATGTAAGACTGCAGTTCTTCATTTGAGGTACCTCGCTGGTCGAGACGCTCATAGACTGACAGTGACACTGGTTGCTGGGAACCTTTGTGCCACAGGAGCTATCGCTGGAGCTTGTCAACCATGTGCCGTGCGCTGTCTCAGCCGGAACGTCGCTGCAGTTGCAGTGTTGGACTGTCACCCATGGTACATTTGGAATGATTACGTTGGAGACGTTCCATGGGTGAGAGCGGACTGGACGGGAAGCAGTGATCCGGCCCCGCCTTCCCCCCAAGAACAGACACCAGATCTAGAATCCATTCTTGCCTAGGCCTCACGTAGCTGACCGCTTGATGGACAGGCGAGTGAGCTGGGAAAATGGTGTATGTTGGCTGGACCCGTGGGCTGATGGTTCGATTCTTTAAAACTATGCGGGAGTGCCGGCAGTTTGCTGGTTTGCGTGATGGATATGCAAACTGTAGACGTTTTGGTACTGAGGGAATGTCTTATCAGCGTTTGGATGGGTTACCCGCTGGTGTGGGTGCCCTTTGATTTGTTGGCTGGGAAACTGTCTTTGGCGGCAGACACGAGTCGACGTGATGTCGAAACTAGAGCTGCTGATCTCAAGAGTTTGACTTCGGGTGATGATTTCTCGAATGGTGAAACCACCTATGGTATTTAAGTATGACCTGGTTCCAAGTAGCATTGCGGCCAAAACCCAAAGCAGTCGTTGGTTGCTTCTTATGGGAGCGAAGCATGGCGAAGAAAGTTAAAATACGCGATGTTACTGGCAGGTTACCATTTGTTGTCGGCATCGTTGTATATCAAATTCGCGGGAAGACTCGGATGAATGCTCGCTTGGAATTTTGTTCGCCTGAACTTTCTTGGGAAGTCTTGCAAAAATGCTCCGGTCAGCTCTCAGTTTTTGAAAAACAATTCCCGACATACGTCTTGTGAACTTTTCAACTTGTCAACTTGTCCAGTTTTCGAGGAGTCTCGCACGAAAAGTTCGCTCTCAACTTCTCAGGTCTCATCTCTTGTTCCTTGGAACAGGATAATGCTTAATAGCGAAAAACAAATAAAGACCGCAGCCAAAAAACACATATTTTCCGCTATTAACTTTTTTTGCAATTAAGCGGCGCCATCTCGTTGGAACAATTCCTGTTCAAAAAAAGCGAAACCATGCAATTGAGGGGTCGAATCTGGGATCCTGCGCCGACACTTTTGCGACTTGGAAATGTCGTAGCTGCATGTGGTTTGGGCCCTCTGAAACTTTTGGGAAAACTCAGGAAGGTTTCAATTCGCAAAGGAACCCTCACCGATAGCCTAATAAAGAGCATTCCGTTGGCAGATCAACATAGCTGAGCGCATTAGAAGTTTGGCAAGATAAGGATTTGGTACCACAAATGAGATTCAGAAACCAACATATCAAGAGTCCACGACGTCAAAGGCTCAATATATCACGGGTCAGGTGCATCAAATGGGTCTATTACATAAGAACTTAGTGTATCAAGAGGTCAGCCGATTAAGAGCGCTGTTCATCAACACTTCAACGCAACAAAGCTTCGGTTGTCAAAGCCTCAACATGATATCAGGGCTCTTGTGCCACTCGCAACATCAAGAGCTCACTCCTTGAACCCCAAAGGCAGATGTTTGCTTTGTCCAAAAGGTACCTGCCAAGGGGAACCGTCTGCCCCGTGCCTTGGGACATGGACTCTCTCTGGTGGTCCCTCAGGTTGCGAGCTGCGGAAGCTGCCAGGCAACTGGTCGAGGTGAGGATTTGGAGCAAAATCACAGGTGAACGTAAGCAAGACTTGTTAGGATCACATGGTTGTTTATGTGTCAGACAGACGTATATACGTGTATATGCATAATATATATGTATATATATATGCAAATATATATATATATATATATATATGTATATATATACATACATACTTATATATATACATACATACTTATATATATATATACATACTTGTATATATATATATACTGTATATATATATATATTCATGCATGATATAATATTTGTGTAAACATATCTATATGTAACACAAGTAATTTCTCAAGTGAATGGCATCCTTCAAAGTGGTCAAAATGCAATCTTCAGGGAAAAGCAACCCCCAAAGACCAAACCCGTTGAAAACGCACACCCATAGATGGCATATGGTAGATGAGTCTGGGAGGAGGTTGTGCGGACTCTGGGGTCTACCACCTCCGACAGTTTGCAGTCAGAATGCATTCAGCAGTATATTTTTGCCAGAGCACAGACCAACCGTATATTTAGGACACACATCGATGGCATGCAACAGTAAATACATGCACCATTCAAGACCCCCATTTTCACACACACACATAGATAACATGTTTCCAAAGTCACCCAGAATTATGGTATCTACTTGAGATATTTTTTAGATACACTTACACGCATTGCCAAAACAAAGAAAGTAATCGTTGTTGGGATGATGATTGCCCTGGTATTTTGAGGTTTGATACTGACCTGCACCCATCTAGGACTGTTTTTGCCGGACCTGCAGTATGTCCTGTCGCCGGATTGATGGGGGCACACCAGAATGAATGGAAAATCTTGGGTTTCCAATCACGGCCCTGGTGACCAGAATCAATGTGAAGAAGCTGACTCAGCACCAAGTCGCTTTGGAAACTTTCGCTTGGAACTTGGTGTCCAGAGATTCGATCCAATCTCTGCAGGCTGTGCAGTCAGTGTTTGTTTCTGTCAAAACTGGGACCATTTGAGATGCAAATCAGCACGGCAAAGGACAGTTTTTTTTGCCAAAAGCAAAGCAGATGCAAAGTTCATGCTGTGCAGCCATGACTGGCGTTGGCCAAGCAGACATCCGACTTCCCAGGGGTTGCTGTTTGTAAGTGGCGGTTGTCATAGCAAAATCTTTGAGAATCACAATGTGAGCAGAAAGTGTGCAGATTCTGTGCCCACGAATTCTTTCTGCAGATTTCCAGCAGCTTTCTGCAGAATTTTGCTCCCCAGGTTTGCCGGGCCTTCCATGGCTGTCGGTGTCTGGCTCCCTCTTCTTATGTGCACAGGTGGAAGACCAAGGGAATGCTCAGATGCTGAGAAGCTGAATTTGTTCACATTTGTGTGGGTAGTGAGCAGGTGTACTTATAGAGTTACCAATAGATCAAGAAAAGGAATCTCGGTGAGAAAGCGTTGGGGATCGCACTGTTACATTCTTATTGGAAATTGGAAATCAGAATGAATCATTGTTCCACAAAGTCACAAAGGTCGATTTTTCAAGCGGAGAAAAATCCCCAGAAATCCATAGAAATCCATGGAATTTTCCAGCATTGCCAGTGCTCCAGGCCTTTCTTCAAGGGTCTTCGCCTCAAAGCTTCCAACCGGCCCAACAGCTGGGATTAGAGGCTTGCACCGCCAGCATCTTTTGGAGCTCTGGGTGCACCACTGACCTAAGAACTGCCATTGGTTCAGCCGTTCGTTCAGGCTCCAACAGATGTGGCCATGAGCTGGGCTTCAGATGACCTCCCGGCAGCTTCCGATGTGAATTTCACATGTGAGGCACCACCATCCCGTGGCTGTCACTGTTAACATTTCGCTGCCACCCCAGAACAGAATCCAAATCGAGACCTTCCAGCTTCTATGTTCCACTTGGGCTGCTACGTGTCCAGTGCGTCACTTCTTTTAAAGAGACGTGGTGACACAGCGACGCTTCTGAATTCCTGGAGGCTTTCCTTTGGGAGGCCGAAAATGAAGCCTTGGAGCTACAAAGGCAGTCAACGTGGGCGCGGAACTCTGGTTGTTTGGTTGGTTGCTTGGTTCTTGGTTGCTTGGTTCCTGGGTTCCTTGGTTCCTTGGTTCCTGGGTTCCTGGGTTCCTTGGTTGGTTTCGTTCCTTTGTTCCTTGGTTGGTCTGTTTCCTCTTTCCACTCCAGTTCCATTGGACAATGGAAGCACTGAAAAGTGGTTTCCCGTCTCGCATTTTTCTTGGCGAACTTTGACGCAGTTTTTGGCGATCAAGGCAGAGTGGTTGTTTGCCCAAAGAATCAAGGCTCCCATCCATGCACCAAGGAGTCCATGTAGTTATGAACCTGTCCACAATGAACAAGTGATCCAAAAGCGGATATGGATCCATCGATTTCGACTGTCCCAACTACTCAATCATTCAGAACTACTAGTTTCCCGATGGCTTGTTGATAAACTTGTTTTCTTATGCTGATTGATGGTCATGGTCAAGTGCTGTACTGATGAACAGTGGTATAAATCAAACTGATTGATCATGTTTCATCACGGATAATGGCGGTAACTCATGGCTAGTCTCTGGTTAATGATGGTGAAGTCATTGCAAGTGGCTGGTCTTTCAGAGCTTCAGACTTCGTTGCCGTTCAGGCGCCATGAGCAACTCCAGGCAGCCTTCAGTTCCGCCTTGGAGGTTCGGGCACCTTGCGGTCAGTTTGGGATGGTGACAAACTACGGGGTAACCAAGATGAAACCCGAATGGACGATGAGAAGTGTCATAAATCTTGAACAATCAGAATTGATCTTGTTGAACAATCAGAACTAATCTTGATGAACAATCATAATGAATCTTTATTATCAATAAGAATTATTCATCGTGAGTCCAAAAAATGAATGTTGAACCAACAATGATTCTCGATTGGCTGTCTGAGATATGACCCAGCTGGAAAAGAAGGTCACCATCAATGACTGAAAAACCGTTCAAGTATTGTTGGAATCTTTTGAGATTTCAAATGCAGGCATTCATTTTGACATTTGAGGCTGCCAGCAATTGGGTGGGCTTCTTGCAGAAAGCGTCGCAGAGGCGGAGATTCTTTTCGTAACATGCATTTTTCTTTCGGAGACAGAAGAGATTTTGCACAAATCATAAATTCTAAGGTGTGCTGCGCCATGCTGTGCTTGTATACTTTCGGCTTGCGGAAACCAAGGGTTCCCTCCCACTTGAAGCCTGTCCTGGCAATGTTGGCACTGTACCAAGGCCTTCAGACGAGTCGGGGCAAGATCACGAACTTTGCGTGGAGGTGGAGAACCGGTGATGAACGCATTTCTACCCATGATGGACATTTGGCACCATGATGGAAATGACCCAGTGCAACATTTCTCTGGGTAATTTCGGTGGCACAAGTCAGTATTAGCAAAGTAAAAATTAGTTACCAAAAAATTCTTTAGCACATTTTGACAGTTTTTCTCATAACTGAGTAACATTCCTATCTTTTACATACAGCTGAGTCACAAATTTGCTCAGATGCGGCTGCCAGGCGGCACGTCCAGGGCAAGCTGCTTTACAGGTGCCGACTTGGGAGGATGCTACGAATCACCTGGAAGTAGTGGATGACAGTGGATGAACATAGACAATTAAGGGCCTGCTGCCGGATAAGACCTTGAACAATCTTCAGTAATTGAATGAACCTTTTCTGCTTTTCATCTTCAAGGCTTGCGGTAGAACATTGCTATGGGACCCTAAGCAACCAAGGGTTTCCATACAGATTAACTGGGAAAGTATAGATCTGAGTCCAGTGGCATTGACCCATGGCCACAGGGCTAGCATGGCTATGGGTCAATATTAAACAACCAATAATTGGGGATAATGACCAACCAATAATAAGGAAAACAATGGTGAATAGTAGGGGAGCCAGGGGTACAGGGTTTTGACTCACAGCCATATACTGGTGCGGTGTCGCTGTTTGCTGGAATCTCACTGCTGATTCATCCCTTTCATCAAACTGGAGTGAAGGACACAGCAACAATTGACACACAGAACTTTCCAAATTCCCTCGTAGAAATACACACGTATTTAATTTTGGGCTACCCATATCAGTGTCTTTGTCTTCTTAGCTTGTCAGAGGTGGGATAGGATTTTGTGGCCAAGGGCATTCGGCTCAACCCCTGTGCCAACCGAAAGTCTCCATATGACGACAAGCGCTGGAACAAGACGCTTGGAGATGAATTTCCTGCTGACCCATCTGCGAGAGATTCGGTGGCAGACTTTTCTGCGAAGAACTGGTGGTTTCTCAAAATAGGGGACCCCCAAATCATCCACTATTAGTCATTTATAATAGTATCCCACCATTTTTTGGGGTTCCCTAATTTGAGAAACCCCCAACTTAAGCTGACTGGTCAACAGCTGGTAGAAGGCTGTGCCCGGCTGTGCCCCGAGGATGAGAGCGGAGGCGTTGCTACTGGCCTCCAGCATTTGTGCAGCCAGCCTTGAGCCTTCAAGGCTTGGATAGGTTTTGAAATAGGAGACTTGTGGGGACGGAATTATTGAAATGTGAGACACGCAATGTGAAAAAAAGCATTGCAAAGATTTCTATCAGTGAAGCTTCGCTTTTTCTTCACTGGTTGGTTAAGACTTGAGACGCTACACAAGCTGGTGGACTGGTTCCGGCCTTTCGGTAAATTTTGTGATCTGAAATCTCCGGCAACACACTGGCAGCCTCTTGCCGCTATACTTGTGCAGTTTCAGATAAACTCATTTGCAAGATAAAGATTTACAGTAAAAATCAGATTGGGCAGTGGGGTGGCAGTGTGCCATGGGCTCTTAAGGTTGAGACTTGCAGCCTTGAGCAAGTCAAATTTAGATCTTTGCAGATTGTCTTTTTGCAGAATCTGTTTGCAGCTCCTCACCTGTGATTTTGATTGGAACGTGCTCAGATTTACACCTGAGAGCTGCTCGATCCATGGTTTCGAGCATGAATTTGAGCCTTAGCAGCAAGGGATTGGATGAAGCAAACTCCTGGGTCAGATTTTGGATGCTTCATGATGCTTCAAGTTCCGCAAGCACCAGGCCATGTGTCTCTCGGTTGAATCCATAGCAGTGAAATCCCCAGAAAGACCGTACAACAACGTGGTGCTACAAGAAGCCAGAACCGGTCCTGTTCCTCAGGATGCATTGGAGCTGGTGGAGGAGTCGGACACCCACATGGCAACTCTACATTTGCTCCAGGTGCCGACTCAGCTGTTGCCCAGTGAGAGGTCGAGCTACACAGAGTCTTTCCCAGCGCCAGCTGTGTCCCTTGTGCCCTTGTGCAGATGCAAAAAATCGTCCAGCAAGAGCCAAGCCGAAGTCTTGCAACTTGGACACCGATGATGTGTACCGAGATTTGTTGCTTGTGCAGCTGGACGTTTCGTGAAGATTTTCCATTTCCAAGGCCCTGGTGATGGGGAATTCCAGTGCAGTGGATGTGGGCAACTCATCAGGTGGGCGATGAGGTTTTGCCGATCTTGAAGCATCAATCATTTGAATCATTTGCATGGTGAAGCAGGTATCTTTCAACATCTTTCAACCATTCTGGTGATACTTTCAGCGTCAGTTGCGGCCAGCTGTCACATTTTGAGCTTGGCCAGCTGAAGCAAGGTACGTTGAAGCGAGGCAGCAGTTCCAAGCCGCTAGGTCAATATACTCGCTTCGTTCATGCGCCAGACATGTGCCTTTGCAGAGTTCTGGGGGTTGGGTCTGAAGCAACATGTGGAAGTCAGGAAAGTGGGTCATTTTGGAGTGGCGGGGAGACAAGGTCATGGACGGCTGTGTATCAACTTTTGGCCAGATTTCTTTCTTTCAATCAGTTGGGACCGAAGTGTCCCTCGAGCGCCAAGGCATTGGGCAATTCTATCACTTTGCTTCGCAGCTTTTGTGATTTCTGGCTCCATTGCCTTGGCCTTTTGGTACCTTGGAATCTTGCTTGCAAGGCCTTGCTTGCAAGGCTTAGGATGCGCCTGGCTTCGGAAGGCTTCTAGCGGCATCAGGTTCAGCAAGGCGAGTCTCAGCACACGACCTAGGTCGTGTTCGACACAAAGAGGAGCCCAGCATACGCTTCAAGGCAAGGACTTCGAAAGAGCCGTGGTCAAGGGTGGGGTTTACCATAGTCATTCCTGAAAGGCTACGATCTAGAACTGTGAAAGAAGGAAAACAAGGCTACATTAGCCAATTCGCACTTCCTCCCAAAAGTAGGGAACATTCTTTTTTTGATACTCCTGTTCACTATCGGAATGTGGAGTCCTGATGTTCTGCATTGCAGTAACCTATACCCAACTCGGTTGACATTTTTGCGAGTGCCGTATGCCCCGCATGGTCTGTCTAAGCGGCTTCCAGTGGAAATTGCCACACAGACAGCAGTCATACCTTTGTACCAGGCATCCCCGGACTATCTCGCTATCCATGATCAGCGTCCAGCCGTTCAAAGCGTGGAAATGCCATGCTGTTCCACCTGAACCCAATCTCTACTGAAGATGTTCTCATGGGAATAGCAAATTTGAGGGTGGAGTCATCTGCTGTTTCTGAAGTACCAATAAGAACTTGGCAGTACTCAATCCTTGTTCTGTGCTACCACAGGTAGTGACGATTTCCTTCGTTGCTGTGGTTGTCGCAGCAGCATTTTGGCTTGCTGTCCTTTGGCAAAGGATTGTGCTGACGGATCTGCTTGTAAGCAAGTCCTCCAGAACAACTTACTGTGCCATCACCCCCCAGTTTCACTTAGAGATAGAACAATCATGGGTACCAGCTGGTAGCATGTGAGGGGCCTAGCGCTTTTTGAAGTTGACAGTCCTTGACAGTCCTTGAGGTCTGGTATTTTGCTGGAGCTGTTCTGAAGAAATGGCTGATGGACTACGACACGTCCTTCTTGGGCGTTGAGGAATCTTGCCCTTGCTCAGTTGGCCGGACCCAAAAAGAAGGGCCAGTCATGGATGGCACAGCTTACTTTGCTGAAAACCATGGAGCGCTAAAAGGAAGTTGAAGGCACCGGTCGTCAGCAGACAGGGGTCTGTATGAGTCGGTATGAGTGTTTCGATTTTTTCAGAATCCATGTAGTGAAACATATTTTCCACCACTTGTCATGCCGAAAAACGGTGGTGGCTGAGCTCAGCCAAGGTGTCAGTGGGACAAATGGCTCTGAACCCCTGGTTTGGCACCTTGCTTGTCAAGGACTTGATCATAGGCCTGCGGTGTTGTTGAGCCACTTGGAATCTCCTAATGACGACCAAACCCAGCCGTAAGAGGTCCATTGGCAGCTCAAAGGCAAAACATGCGGTTCCAATAGGCTTGTAAATGAACCGTGTTCCAATCCTCTGCGGTGTGGTTTTGCTGTTCTGCACACGACAATATCACAAATTTCATGCAAGAGTGACAAAGCATCACAGAGATCGTAGAATTCACAATTGGCCGTGCTCTTGATATGTGTAATAGAATGGGCTGACGCCCGGGTGCCGCCGACCCCCCCTTTTTGTGGAAGGGCGGGGTCGGCCACTGCATTCACGGCGGCCTGAGTTGATCCTATGGCCATTATAGATGGGCGCTATTAACCATCAGCTCATCGTGATCAGTCCTGAACCACCCACAGTTCAGAAATTTTAGAACGTTTGGAACTTTAGAACTGTTGGGCCACTTGGAACGTTTCCCACAAGAAATGGTACACTTAGATATAAAACTGAACGGATTATATCGTTCCTTCCACCTTTGCATTCTGGATTCCCTCGCTCTGCGCTCACTTTTCCCCCTGGGCTGCCACAGCAGCTTGGCCATCAAAAGTTCAGCATTTGAAACTGCTGGGAGTATTGACCTAAAATTTTCTCTAAAGTCCGCAAGGTCTGGTTCCATGGATGGGTCGACCGGGCTGTTCTCGAGACACGTCCAATGAAGTCTTCATCTGGCCATGTCGCAAGGCCTCAGAGAATAGGTCTTGGTTTCGATATCATGATGTTTCTTTCAAAGTTTCCCTGCAAAACCCAGACCAAACCCACAGGACGCAACATGAACAGCCCCAAAGGCAAAGCTATTACTATCACATCCCAAGGTACAGCAAGGGTTGATGCTCACAGGAGGTCGGATATCCAGGCAAAGATGGACGCCAAGATGATATTTTGGGCGGTACTTGTAGAGCTTGTAGCCAGCATGATAACATGCAGAAGCCAAGGATGCAAATGCAACCTTGGGGTGATCAACAGGTTCCTTGTCTTAATATTTCAATTCATGTCCCAGGGATCCAGAAAAGAACATTTGAAAAACCTCAAGGAAGAAAACGAGAACCCTAGCAGCACATCTAAGCAGCATTCATTTCGTGGCCAACTGTGCTGATGAAAGTGCAGTCGTCGCCCCGAAGGCAGACCCCGTTTGCTTTGATTGCTCGGAAGAAGTGGTTTGCACATTTCACCATGTAGGAACATAGTTGGAACAAATGATTTTCGGGGTCCACCTGGACTCAAATCAAAGGATGCTCATTGATGAGCATGCACTTTTGAATAAACACAGCGGTTCCAAACGTTCCAAAATTAGTGAACTGAGGGTGGTCCCAAGTACTCCAGTGAAAAGGCCTAAGACATCACAGGTGAAGAAAACAAAGCAGTTGTTATAACTGGTAACCCAAATGAATCACAAAAGAACAACCTTATCAAACAATTCAAATAGACAAACATACGAAGCTAGCAATTATGAAATGTTTTCGATCCGCTCCCCACGCTTG
>VSDK01026649.1:61518-74244 GCA_009767595.1 Symbiodinium kawagutii
CGCAAGGGCGAAACCGCCTAAAAAGCTTTGGTATCGGCCTTGGTCTGGCATTGGGTTCCTGGTGTGCATTCCCAGGGCTGGCCGTAGCCTTAGCCTGCTGTTTGCGTGCCTTGGGAACGGCTAACGAAGCCTCTCTGGGCGGGCAAACGCAAGGGCTGAACCCCTTAAAAAGAATTGATATCGGCCTTGGTATGGCATTGGCTCGCTGCTGTGCGTTCCCATGGCTGGCCGTAGCCTTAGCCTGCTGTTTGCGTGCCTTGGGAACGGCTAACGAAGCCTTTCCGGGCGGGCAAACGCAAGGGCTGAACCCCATAAAAAGATATGGCATTGGCGTCCTGCTGTGCATTCCCAGGTCTGGCCGTAGCTTTAGCCTGCTGTTTGCGTGCCTTGGGAACGGCTAACGAGGCCTTTCCGGGCTGACACCGCAAGGGCTGAACCCCTTAAAGAGCTTTGATATCGGCCTTGGTATGGCATTGGCTCGCTGCTGTGCGTTCCCAGGGCTGGCCGTGGCTTTAGCGTGTTGTTTGCGTGCCTTGGGAACGGCTAACGAGGCCTTTCCGGGCTGACACCGCAAGGGCTGAACCCCTTAAAGAGCTTTGATATCGGCCTTGGTATGGCATTGGCTCGCTGCTGTGCGTTCCCAGGGCTGGCCGTAGCCTTGGCCTGCTGTTTGCGTGCCTTGGGAACCGCTAACGACCCCTAAAAGCTTTGGTATCGGCCTTGGTATGGCAATCTTGGGAACGGCTAACGAAGCCTTTCCGGGCGGGCAAACGCAAGCGTTGAACCCCGTAAAAAAACAATTGATATCGGCTTAGTCTATATGGGTGGTCGGCCTTGGTATGGCAATGGCTTGTGGGTTGTTCCTGTGCCTGCCCAGGGCTGTTGCCGTAGCCGTAGCCTGCTGTTTGAAGCCCTTGGGAACGGCCATGGTCTGGGCGCTGTAGATGCCACGCCAAAGCCACGGTCAGGTCCTCGTCCACGCCTACGGCGATCCCAGGCGCCGCCCCTGCCATGGTTGGCATGAGCAGGGGTCGGCGGATATACATGTATAAATGTGTATATATATATATATTGATGTTTGCTGGGTCATTAGACAACATCCCATGAATCAATTGATGAAGCACAGTGCCAAACAGCGGAGCTGACAGGCAACCCCCCTGGCTACGGCTCTCAGCACCTGGCCCAAGTGGGGCATCTCTTCGTGGACGTGGACATGGGGGGCTTGGTGAAGTCCCTTGGACACAGGACGGCGCATGGGAGCTGGGAGACTCGAGATCTTGGAAGCAGAACAAAAGGCATCATTAAAGGCATCATTCAGGCCGTAATTCTGCTGAACGTGCTGAGCAAGGCTTCATTTTACTCAGCTTGAGTTGGAATGTACCTGATTCTGTGGAGTTTTCAGCTCTGGCCGTTTCATCTATTTTGCGACTCTGTAATTTGAAATCTTCTTTTGGTATGCAGGCTCACGCTCGACAAAGTTCAACTGAAGGACGTGGACGTAGTCTATGAGCGGTCTTTGTCCACCTCCAACGTGGAGGACGACCGAATGCTAAACGTGTCAAGTGATCACAAGGTTCTGAATCCTGTGTCTTGGGGTCACCGAGGTCACCTGTCCAAATGTATTTCTCTACTTTCAAAACCAGCTTTCTACAGCTGGAAGTGAAGCCTCACATGGTGAGCTCCATTGTTGGTCCCGTTGAAATTCCACCATTCTCACATCGCAATTACAGAGGGTTTCTTCGTTTGGTGACTTCCATCTTGTGGGAACGGGAGTGCCGGAGGATGTTTTGAAGCACCTGGGTGTGATTCAGTCATCGACTTCTGCGGATGATGGTCATCCCTCGCCCAGCTGGTCATTGGACTTCCGGATGTACCAGGCCAGGACCAAGCCGACCTGCACAGATTGGTCCCTGGAACTGGAGACCTGAAACGATGGCGCTATGTCGGTGAAACCATGGCGGTGAAAACCTCCTTGGTGACCCAAGAAAGGTGTCATTTGTTGGCAGTGGACAGTTGGGACCCTCAGGTGAATACCTCCGACGTCTGGGTGCATGCCACTCTGAGCAGATTTGGCAAGGCAATGGGAATCGCTGTTCATTCATGGTGCCTGTCTTTAAGCATTAGCCTTAGTGGAAACTAATGGTTTGGGGCAACGCTTGGCGCGGTATCCATTTCAAGGCCTTTCGAGATTAGTGTCACGTGAAACTGGCTTTGGTGATAAGTAGAAGCCCAACGTTTGTTGCGATTCGGCTTGCTGGCTATCGGGCTACAATTGGTTGGAAAGTGGAAGTGGTTGGTGCCAACGGGGTGACGCACTTTTGAGATCCTTTGAGTGCAAGGGTCTGAGACACAGCCGAGGCAGAACTTTACCCCATCAACAGTGGCGTTTCGTTGTCCGTATCTTGGCCCGAACATCCTTTGCGGCTCAGCACAGAGTTCAGCATAGATATCTTGGCTTAGGTTTATGATAAGCCTGGCAGCCTCATTTGATTCGTTCCAGGTAGCATGTTGAGGTCACCGGTTTGTGTCAAGGTGCCCAATCTGGGCTGGAACAACTTTGACCAAGAGGTGATGCCTCACTCGAATGATGTCCCTTGCCTTGGATGGTGTTGCCACCCCAACTGAAGCGTGCTTGAGAATGTAAGGGAGCCTAGTGAGACAACATTTGAGCCATTTTTGAAAGATTGATGGAGTCCTCAGCTGGAACCTATACAAATTGCTGCCTCGCAGCATGCTGTGAGCTCAGGAGGGGATTATCATTGTCATGGCAACCCTTCTGGACAATGCTAAGCGGGTGCTCCGCTTGTAGCCACGGCCTTCGCAGATGTGTTCAACAGCACGTCCAACCAACTCGATTTGGATGAACTTTTGAAACGCACCTCTAGAAAAACATCTCTTTTGGTTCATTGACTTCGAAACACTGACACTGCAGATGGCCTCTCCGAAAAGCATCAAAAGCTGGCACCCAAAAACGGGTGGTTTTTCAGAGCTCAGGAAACCTGGAGCCCAACAGATTTTGCAGCGGATCAAGCGACAGAATTTTGGGTTTGACAAAGACTATCAGATTGTGTTTCAGGATCCCAAACTATCCAAAATTGCAGCTTGGTCCGAGACTTTGAACATTTGTGGCAATCCCAAAAGACATTTTTCTTAAACTATTTGTGTATATTCCAAACAAGTCAGAGTTGTTTTTGATATTTAGTTTTTTTGTTGGTATGGCAGCTCGGTTTTAGGAATTTTCATGTCCGTGGTGGTGTCCCACTTCCCCATATGGTGTACGCAGATCTTTGTTGTTAGCTTCCGTGAGGATCGACTCTCTGCAGCTTGCGGCTTCCTTCTTTTTGGCAGCTTGCTTTGGTAAATCGCTAAATCACACAGGCAGGTCGGTCAGCTTTTCAGTGTGGACCTTTGGCCCGCGCGTGAGGAAAAAAGAATGTTGCCTCAATCTGGACACACCGATATCAGGGTGATTCTGAGAGCCTTTCTGGACATCGATTGCTAGGCTTAGTTGATGGTTGGAGAGTTGTCAGCCTGCGGCTTCATGCCAGGCACTGATACAGAATGGCTCACAGTGAGCTTTCGGATGCAGCCTGAGTGCTGGTCATGAGATGTACAGCTGCGTATGGGTCCGGCTTTCCCACAGACACCAACGCACATCTTCTGGGCATGGTGAGTTGTCTTAGCCAAGGTAGGCATCCTTAGCTTGGTCCTCAAGCTCCCAGCCTCGCTGGGTGACCCATTTCCCTTTTTTAGACCGCGATTGGTCGACTTTGCGACCTCTTGGAAGTGCCGAGAGTGCTGCAAGCAAAACGGGGGGCATCGTCCTGTGAGCAACGCCGCCATCACAAAAACGCACGCATTTCAGGTTCTTTTTTTCTGTTGTCACAGAGGCTACTTTCTGACTGTCATTGTTGGAGAAGATCTTCTCCAGCCATGAGGATATGTCGATCCCAAATCAGTATCAAACAAAGCGACAGGGGTTTCCTCATCTGCGAACACGGAAAGAGAGGCGTTGCTCGCCATGTGATACATGTCAGCACATTGAAGACATTCATACAAACGTAATGCAACGTAATGTACTGTAATGATTGCTATGAATCTAATGTATGTAATGTCATGTCATGCAATTTTCTGTAACATTATGTCATGTGGTGATATGTTGTGTTATCTTATGTAGTGCTATGCATGCACGATAAATGCATACATGTACGTGTGTGTACATCTATTGCATGTATGCATGTACGCAAGTTGTATGCATGTACGTATGTATTTGCGTGTGTAAGTACATACGTCCGTGCGTGCCTACATTTGTTTGTTTGCCTGTTTGTTATGCTTGTCATGTTTTTTTCTTTTTCTTATGCATGGTATGTTTGTTCTCTACAGTATGTATGGTATGTATGTTATGTATCCTGTGTATATTAAGTATGCAATGTATGCACCCATGGAAGATATGTAACATACGTAATGTATGTCACGTATGTCATGTATTCAATGTATGTATACACACAACTGATGTATGTCATATGTGTAATTTACGTATGAACATATGGATGCGTGTATGTAATGTATCCAGTGTATGTAATGTATCCAATGTACGTATGCATGCATGCATGTATGTGTGTATATATTTGTATGTGAATGTGTTTGTGTGTATGTGTGTTTGTGTGTGTGTGTGTTTGTGTGTGTTTGTGTGTGTGTGTGTGTGTTTGTGTGTTTGTGTGTGTGTGTGTGAGTCAACTCCTGTTTCAAAGGAATTTTTCAACATGAAGTCAACGATAGCAGGGGGCAGGAGCACCTGTGCAAGTCTCCTGCCAACGAAGACACTTGCACATGGTGGTGAAACCAGACCTGATCAGTCTGGCGTACCTGCGATTTTTCCGAGAGAATTTTCTTCATGCAACTCCGTTGAATCTTATGAGCATCAATCAATGATCACCGATGTTTTCGCCTTTTGTTGTATCAAGTGTCTTTGCGAAAGGCCTTACTGGATATCTGGACAAGCAACAGATAGACAGAGTCTGTACAAGACATCATCAAGAACACTCTGAAATGTTGGATTCATCCAACTCATGAATACGGTCTTTCAAGTGTATGTGTGTGTGTATGTATGTGTTTGTGTGCATGTATTATACGGATGAAACAAATGCACGACAACAAGAGGCCTATGACACCATCAACAAAACACGGGAATCATAAAATGGATTGACTCATGACAAACAACATCCAACCCAATCAGAATGCTCGAATCGCTTTCTTCAGTCAAAGAAGTCTATTTCTAAATTGTTTGCGTCGTCATGTTCAATGGACAGGATAGTGCCATAATTCAGCTGCCATTTCGACAGGGACGGATGGCCTGGAGAAAAATCGATTTCGCGTGCTTCGGAATCTGCAGGTGCAAGCTATGGAGATTTCCCCCTCGCTGCCTGATTGGCACCAGCTGTCTGTGTTTCAATATCTGGTTGTCCATATCAGTCTAAGCCAAGGGTAGGCATTCCGATCTTTGACGTCGATCAACACTATATCATACAGTACATGATGATGACGATGATGATGATGATGACGACGACGACGATGATGATGATGATAATGACGATGATGATGATGATAATGATTCTTCTTCTTCTTTTATGTTATTTTTGTTTTTGCGTTTTTGATGTTCGATTTTTCTCTGTTTGCATTTTGGCTTCAGACCTGGCCTGGTCCAGTCAGGGTGGGTGGCCTGCCCCCGAGCAGGCCAGCAGTGCGACATGGGAGTGTGTTCTCGTTCCTCAAAAGTGCCCTCCATCAGATGTTGAATCAACAACCGAACCTATGATCCCAGCCATTCCTAGCCTATTCTGCATTCTGACTTTTATGGCACAGAGGTTATCATTATCCATGTGTCAGTGCTGGGTACATCTGAATCCCAGACTATCACTTGTAGCACGTCTTCTCCATCAATCTCCATGATCCGCCAAATGTGGCTCATGCGCAGCCCTTGAAAGGGCTGTCTTGTGACAGGATGGCGCAGACACCAGGCCAAAACATGATGGAGATCAAGGTGAGATGGGTTCACCTCCTGGCCTTGCGAATTCGGAGATTGGTCGAGTGCCAACAGACGAGAAGATCAGTTCCTACTTGTTTAGTTCAATAGACACAATACCTCTTTGTATGTATATACACACATATATATATACATATATATGTACAGAGATTTGCATCATAGATATATAACTGCTACATGTGGAAGTGTATGCACAGACATATTTTTCTGTATATGTCCAGATAGATACATGCATAAATTACCATCAAACATAGGAGATTTAACAATATGGAGCTCGCATTGTTGCAATATTTGTTCAACAACGACACCATGCCTTGTGTTCAAGAGTGTTTGGGAAGCTTGTCACACATATCAAAGTGGAGTCAAAAACATTGTGCGGGCACAGTTTTTCTAAACGTCAAATCTAAACATCCGAAGGTAGTTACTGATCAGGTTGTCCATTACCATGGTGCCTCCGAACCGTTCAAGATATTGCGACAATTTCTTTTCGGGTTACCATCATTCATGCACTCCAAATGCACTCCTGGATTGATCCATAGGTGCGAAAGTGCCCTTGGGGTGCCCTTGGGGTGCCCTTTGCGCGAACCAATGGCATTTGTTGTATTTGCAGGGTGACGTCGCGCATAGACTAGAGGCCAACGGCGTCAGGGTCCCCGTTTCGGAGCGTTTGATGTGCCGTATGCAAGGAGTCTTCGAACCATTCGATCTTGAGTCTAAGGTATATAGTTTGAGATGTTTGAAGCATAGAGTGCGTGTACCTGTGTGCCTGTGACTGTGATCTTTCAGTTTTTGGCAGTTCATCTTGAATTCTTTGCAGATTGAAGACTTTTCTTGAGCTCATATCCAGAAGACAGACCTACATGGGAGTAGCAAATGCGCCACAGACATGAACTGAAACCACCAAGGCCCTTGACCAGATTAGAGCACAGATGAGAGTCTAGCCCTGAGACCCCTGGATGTGGAGTCCAGTCTCAAATTGCATATTACTTCTGCAACAGGCGTGTTGAGACACGGAATCATCACGAAGGCACATGTTTTGGTAGTGACTTTGGGACAGAGCAAGTATTGTGTTTCTCTACAATTTTGAATAAAGATATAAAGTGGGTAAGCACTAAATCAATGACATAAATGACATCAATCATTATCCCTGCCATTCTCAAGCAGAAATCAACCAACAGGAAGGCCTGGAATCCCCAGCTCGCCTGAGGCCAGCGTGTATCGGGCTCTCTTAGGAGATCAGGACTCGATGAAAGCATGAGCCTTTGCATAGAGCCTATCAGCCACTTGGGCGTAATGCGATGATGTATCTATGTGCATGTCTATGCGATGATGTATCTATGTGCATGTCTAGTAATGCATATCTATGATATATCTACCGCTGCTGTTTTGGGCCTTGGGCTGACTGGCCTGCCCATCTATGTGAAAACGCTCCCATGAGCGTGTGACCGTATCCACTGCATTGGCTGTGTCTGACCAACAGTGGTGAGCCGAGCTGGTACAAACGATCCATGGTAATGTAATGATGTGTGTGTATGTATGTATGCATGCATGCACGCAATGTCATATAATGTAATGCAATGTAATCGAAAGTAATGTAAAGCGATGCTATACTATGCAATGTTTGTGATGTGATGTGATCTGACATGATGTGATAAGATAGGATGTGATGTGACGTGATGTGATGAGATGTGATGTGATGTGACGTGATGTGATGAAATGCAATCCAATGTAATGTAATGGAACGTACTGCAATGTAATGTAATGCAATGCAATGCCATGCAATGCAATGTAATGTAATGTAGTATAATGTAATGTAACGTAATGTAATGTAACGTAACGTAATGTAATGTAACGTAATGTAATGTAACGTAACGTAATGTAATGTAACGTAATGTAATGTAACATAATGTAGTGTAATGTAATGTAATGTTATGTAATGCAATGTGATGCAATGTGATGCAATGTGATGCACTGTGATGCACTGTGATGCAATGTGATGCAATGTAAGGTAAGGTAAGGTAATGTAATGTAGTGTAGTGTAGTGTAGTGTAATGTAGTGTAATGTAATGTAATGTAATGTAATGTGTAGAAGCATCTAGTACACACACATATGAAATTGTAGTTTGCGTTTTCAAACGCTAGTGTGAGTATATGCGATTGACTTACTTATATTTTAGCGACCAAATTAAGTTGTGTACAGAATCTACCTGCCAAGATGAAGCGCATCCATTTTGGACAAACACTTTGTGCCCAGCGTCAAAGCCATTTCCAGGACTCCAGCGACATGTCTCCACAAGAGGACAGCAACGTGGAGGAGGTCCCTATTGCGCCGGCAGTATTTGCAACCAGTATCTACGTGTCAACATGGTATGCGTGATACTTAGCCGCCCAAGACATGCAGGTAGTAGATTTCCAAACTGCGCCACCTTTGCAATTAGGTCAACATTTTGGGAACTGGCAAGTTGAAAATATTTCCCTTGTATGCTTGGTTCCAAGCAGGTTAAAAGTCGGTATTTTTCAAAAAGCATCTATAGACTTAAGGCCCCCAAAATGCAAGCTGCCATTGTAACAAAATGTTTTCTTGACATGTGTACACTTACACACTTACACGGGATATATATTTTTGAGATCGCAATGAGAACATTCTTCTTTTCCTTGATTATCATTTTCCTTGCCAAATCCTTGAAGTGCAAGTTCCTAACATTCGTTTTTGTTTCTCTTCCGCCAAACCTGTGCCGCGCCACCGGTGCCACGGGTGTGAACGGGTCGGACTGCACCAGTCTCACAAGCACGACCAGTTTCTACTTGTCCGACTGCAAAAAATGGCCATGGGTCAATATTAACCAACCAATAATGGGGGATAATGACCAGCAACAATAAGGGAAATTTAAGGGCTACCGCCCCCTGCCGCCGACCCCTGGGCAGCGGAGTCCAGGGGCGGCGCAGGGACCGTCATTGCACATGCATCTTGTGCATGTTCATAAGGGGTTTAAGAAACTCTCCAACAACAACAACAACAACAACAACAGCAACAACAACAACAACAACAACAACAACAACAACAAAGTAGCAAGCAAGCAAGCAAGCAAGCAAGCAAGCAATTAACCCAGCTTTGCAACCCAACAGCCGGGCAGCGGCCATATAGATTACGCAGCATCATCACCATCTATCTGCGGGTGTTTTAAATGGCGTTTTGAACCTGATTGGATAGCTATATCTAAATTATGATTTTTTGTTTCAATGACAATTTTAAGCAGCGCAGCCAAAGTCTGCCCTGTGCAGAGAGCATCCGGACACACAGCAAAGAATCCCTCCCACGAGGGCCCCGAATCGTACTAAGCGAGTTGGGAATACGTTGATAGTTCGAGCTGTCCGATGATTCTTCCTTTTTTCACACCTCTGGGACAAAACTTGTTTCTTTTTCACACCTCTGGGACATAACTTGTTTCTTATTCACACCTCTGGGACATAACTTGTTCCTTTTTCACACACCTCTGCGCCATAAGCTGTTCCTTCTTCACATTTCTGGGACATAATATGTTCCTGGTTCACGCCTCTGGGGCATGACTTGTTTCTTGTTCACACCTCTGGCTCATAACCTGTTCCTTTTTCACACCTCTGAGATATAATTTGTTCCTTATTCGCACTTCTGGGACATAAACTTGTTTTTTTTTTCGCACCTGTGGGACAATAACTTGTTCCTTTTTCCCACTTCTGGGGCATGATTTGTTTTTTTTCACATCTCTGGGACATAACTTGTTCCCTGCTCGCACCTCTGGACAAAATTTGCTCCTTCTTTACATCTCTGGGGCATAACTTGTTTCTTTTTCACACCTCGAGAACATAATTTACTCCTTTTTCACACCTCTGGAACATAATTTGTTCCTGTTTCACACCTCTCGGACAGAATTTGTTTATTCCCACCTGTGCGACATAACTTGTTCTTTTTTCACACCTCTGAGGCATAACTTGTTCCTTCTTCAAACCTCTGGGACACAATTTGTGTCTTTTTTTTACCTCTGGGACATAATTTGTTTATTCACGCCTGTGCGACATAACTTGTTCTTTTTCACGCCTCTGAGGAATAATTTGTTCCTTCTTCGCAATTCTGGGCCATAGTTTGTTCCTTTTCACACCTCTGGGACAGAACTTGTCCCTTTCTCACACCTCTGGGACATAGTTTGTTCCTTTGTCACGCCTCTGGAACATAACTTGTACTTGTTACCTTTTCACGCCTCTGGCAAATAACTTGTTCTTTTTTCACACCTCTGAGGCATGACTTGTTCCTTCTTCACACCTCTGGGGCATAATTTGTTTCTTTTTCACACCTCGAGAATATAACTTGTTTCTTTTTCACATATCTGGGACATAACTTGTTCCTCTTTCACACCTCTGGGACATACCTTGTTCCTTTGTCACACCTCTGGTACATAACATGTACGTGTTACCTTTTCACACCTCTGGGATATAACTTGTTCCTTCCTTGCGCCAACTTGTTCCTTCTTCACACCTCTGGGACATAATTTGTGTCTTTTTTTACCCTCTGGGACATAATTTGTTTATTCACGCCTGTGCGACATAATTTGTTACTTTTTCACACCTCTGAGGCATAACTTGTTCCTTCTTCACTTCTAGGACATAATTTGTTCCTTTTTCACACCTCTGGGACAGAACCGTTCCTTTTTCGCACATCTGGGACACAACCCGTTTATTTTTCATACCTCTGGGACATAACTTGGACATTTCTCCCACCTCTGGCAGATAACTTGTTCCTTCTTCACACTTCTGGGGCATGATTTTTTTTTTCACACCTGTGGGACATAATTCGTTTTTTTTCACACCTCTGCGACATAATTTGTTCTTTTTCAGGCCTCTGGGACATAATTTGTTCCTTCTTCACACCTCTGGGACACAAGCTGTTTCTTTTTTGCACCTCTGGGGCATAATTTGTTTTCTTTTCACACCTCTGGGACAGAATTTGCGCCTTTCGCACACCCCTGGAACATAATTTGTTTTTTTCACACTTCTGGGCTCCGGGTTTCTAAAATTCCAGGGTTCCAGGGTTCCAAAGTTCCAGGGTTTCAGGGTTCCAGGGTTCCAAGCTTCCAGGGTGCCAGAGTTCCAGTCCAGGGTTGCAGGGTTCCAGGGTTCCAGGGTTCCAGGGTTGCAAGGTTCCAGGGTTCCAGGTCCGGTTTTTGGGCTGGACAACAAACGAGACACCAGCCCCACTCCTAGAGATTGAAACCCAATTTCGTTCCGCTGTTGGGAATATGCAATATCATGACCATATATTTGGGGATAGTTTCATAAGATGTTTGTTTGAAGGTTATTGGATGTTTATTTTTAATTATTGATTTATGTTTTCATCATAATTTCCAGGGGGCAATGTTGATAGCTTGCGAAATTCAAGGATTGTTCCCTTTTCACACATCTGGGAAATAACTTGTTCTGTTTTAACATCTCTGGGACATCATCTGTTCCGTTTTCGCACCTCTGGGACATATTTTGTGCCTTTTTCACACCTCTGGGTCAGAACTGGTTCCTTTTTCACACCTCTGGGACAATTTTCTTTTGGCGCCTCGACACACAATTTGTTTTTTCAGAGCTTTGGGACATAAACTAGTCCTTTTTCACACAATTGTGGGTTCTAGGTTCCAAAGGGAGGTTCCAGGATTCAAGGATTCCACTCCGGTTTTTTGGTTGGACAAAGAAAGGGGCCAGCCCCAACCCTAGAGATTGAAACCCAACTTCTCCGCTGTTGGGAATTATTGCCGCCTCATGACCATACATTTGTGGGTAGATTCGCTTGGTATATCATAAACTCACTGCTTTCGTTATGGCTGCAAATTCAAAACCGTGTTTCCAAGGGATTATCGGACAATGGCTGCTCTTTTGCATGAGTCTTGGGGAAGGTCAAGCTCTGTCAGACGCATGGTTCGGTTACCGTCATCAAATCTTCTGATTTCATTTCAGTGTTTTCATTCAAACCATTCTGCCATGAAGTAGATTCAGCAGCTGGTCGGAATCTCCGGGGGTTTTGGAAAACTGGCTGGCCGCCAACCAGTGCTGAAAACGCATTTCTTCCCTTTTGTGGAGGAAATCAACTTCTAAACGCATCTGGCATTTCCATCCATCTATACAATGGCATTTTTTTGGCAACTATCGCTTTCGCAAAACGCGTCTACACAGGCATGTCGCTGTCCACTCATGATGCTTTCATGTTTTATCCGATAAGGCTAACAACAGTGTTCATTGCTTCCAGGGTTCCAGGGGTTCCTCTGCCCAGGGTTCCAGAGTTCCAGGATTCCAGGGGTTCCTCTGCCCAGGCTTCCAGGATTGCAGGGTTGCAAGGTTCCAGGGTTGCAGGGTTCCAAGGTTCCAGAATTGCAAGGTTCCAGGGTTCCAGGGTTCCAGGGCTCCAGGGTTCCAAGGTTCCTTCCAGCGTTCCAGGGTTCCAGGGTTCCAGGGTTCCAGTCCGGTTTTTGGGCGGTGCAAAAAACGCGCACCAGCCCCAACCCCACCCAACAGGTATGCTGTTGGGAACTATACGTAAGTAATAAGCAAGCAAGCCAGGAAGCAAGCGCAAGCAAGCGCAAGCAAGCAAGCCACACAGCTAGCCAGCCAGAGCAAGGAAAGAACGAAGAAGCAAGTTTCTCTTGTTTCTAATGCCGTTCAGAAGGCGA
>VSDK01026649.1:74805-89728 GCA_009767595.1 Symbiodinium kawagutii
GTGCTCTGGCTGGCTGGCTACCTCGCTGGCTTGCTTGCGCTTGCTTGCTGGCCTACTTGCTTTTGGCGCCTCGCTGCGGAGGGCTCAACACGGTCCAATTTCGAGCCGAACTCGTCCGGCTTGCTTGCTTGCTCTGGCTGACTGGCTACCTCGCTGGCTTGCTGCGGTTGCTTGCAGGGCTAAATGGGGGATAATGACCAACAACAATAAGGGAAACAATGGCTAATGATAGGGGAACCAGGGGTACGGGGTTTTGACCCACAGCCAAATCTTGAGCAGCGCTGGGAGAAATGGCCTCTGAACCAAGCTTTGAATTAAGGGCCCATTTTATAGGGGACTGACAGAGAAACATTTTCTCTGCATGTCAGTTCCATGTCAACAAGGCATCACTACCCCTGAATCGTATTTCAGGAGAAACCAACAACAAAATCGTTGATTATAATTGTTTCTGAAGAGATCCAGTGCACAGGTGAACGTTTCAATCTTCCAGCTTAGATGGTTGAAACTTCAGGTATGCTGGGAAGGGAAGACAGGAAAGAAAAGTATCGTAAATCGCATGAGGCCCCAAAGCAAAGATCATTTCCTTTATTATCTCCACCTTGCAGGTGTAGTCATTGGCTATGATGCTTGCTATGACAACCAGGGACGCTAGGATTCAGGACTCAAGCACCCTATCCGAGCAGAATTGTTTGAGGACCCCTACAAATCTTGCTACGAATTGATGTAGAGCAGGCCGCAAGACTTTGACATCTTCTGGATTCAGAATTTTACACAGAAAATTGACCTCCCAAAAGGAAAAGTCTATTTCTGTTGCAGATTTTAACTTATTGGTTTTGAGGACAGCTCTGCACCGATTGGTTTTGATTATATATGATTGAGTTGTCACTATATGATACATATATATATATATGTATATATTGCAAGTTCCGTGCCATCTATGTGGTGTCCGTTTCAAAAATTGAGCCATCTATTATGACCCCGGTGTGTATTTATATTTACGTATACACATATATATATATATGTATATGATAACCCCCTGAGACCCACCTTTTTATAACTTTTATTGGTGTTTACCGTGAATTTCTTCTCATACCTCGTGAACATCATACGTGTCATCATCCTGGAGTCGATCAAATACAGCATCGGAACATATTGGGCATACCCTATGGAGGGGTAATGATTTTTTGATATACCCCATGTGTAGACAGTTGGACATTGACTCAATACGAACTGCTGGCAGTCCATGCAAGGATTTGTAAAGGGGCGTATGAAATCTACATTGATACAGCAAATCCGATGCAGTCTTGTGGATGAAAAGTGTTTCTATCCGATGTTCAGAGCCATGTGAGCCATTTTCTAACTTGAACCTGTCCAGTTGGATTCCAGTTGAATCATGTGTTGAATCATGTGAACCAGGTTTGGTTTCAAGACAGGCTCTGTTGGACCCAAAGCAGCCAGGCACCAGTCCCAATGGTGTCCCTTGCGCGGGGTCCAAGATGGGTGTCTCGAAGGGAGCCAAGTGTTGGGAACCATGGGCGAAGGGACAACTTCACAAGCGAAGTAACTGACGGCTTTTGCCTTGGTTAACTCCAACTGTGTTCCCTAAGTTTTAGATTGGAGGCCATCAAATCCACAAGGCCCAAGGCAGTTTTCAGTGCAAAATCCGACATGACATAGCATAATGACCCGTTATCACTGTATGCTAGGTGGGCAACTTCTCTCTCAGTATGGTGTCCTTCATGCCTTTGAATGTGTCTTGCAACACGGAGATCCAGACCTATACAGGGAAATGTTTGCATTTGGTTGGTGTCCAAGATCCAGTCAGTTCCCGAATTTTGAGTTGCCATAGCTAGCCTGCAGATGCCCTCCATTGAGAAGTCAGAACCAGAGACAGGTTACCGACTTTCTGGAGCATTCGGATCTTAGCATGACCAAAGAGGCCTGGAGAGCCAGGGCACAGGAGCGGATGACTATGTGCGGTTTACAGCTTGCTGCAGATGAGGAAATTGACTAACACACAAGGGGATGTGCAAACACGCTCGGTCCAAGATAGCTGCTGCAACGATCAAAGAAGTCCAAGAATCCAAGAGTGGTGGAGAAACAAACAATGGTCAGGGTGTCTCAAGCATCCAGTTTCGGGTGCACATTTGTGATGTACCAGACCTCAATTCGCATCCGGGCAGGTTTTTTTGAGAGAAACTTCTCAGAAACCGCTTCCTCGAGATGATTTAGTCAATGTGCCACTCTCAGAAACGGGAAGCTGGTGCCACTGCAGAGTTGTGGTATGGCTTTGTCCATGGTGCACTCCCCAAACTCATGTTCTCGCTCTCAAACATTTATGGCATTTTATGGCTAGGCGGATGGTGGGTACTGATTGATTCGTCAAGAACATTGCCAACTTGTCATGGAACAGTTCCTGCGATATCCATCTCACCATAATTGCAACATCCATGTTTGCAATATCCAAAATTGGAATCCCCTTCCTTGGAACGACTTATCAACCATCCATTGATGAATTCCCACTGCTTGCGCCCCAAGCAGCGCTTCAGGAGCTGAAAACTTTAGAGATGCCCAAGGCCAACCAAGCCGTGCTCGAACAGGCGCACAGAAAGACCAGGAGAGTTGGATCTATTTGTACGGTAAGACTCCATGGTTTGCCTGTGACTGGAATGTATTACGTCTGATGTCTTACGTGCAACATGCACATATATACTTACACAAATGACATGGACATGTATAGCTTCCAAGTATGGGAGCTCCGCCTGCTTCTTTATCCCTTGTCAGCTTATTCATGAAACATATAGTTTTGCCGCGGGTGGGACATTTGATTGCCCTCATCATCCAATGGTAGCCGGTCTCCTGGCACTTCCCTTATCAACTTACGCATGAAATATATAGTTTTGCTGGGGTGGGAGATTTGGTTGCCCTCATCATTCAATAGTCACTGGTCTCCTGGTACTTCTCTTGTCAACTTAGTCGTGAAACATATGGTTTTGCCTGGGTGGGACATTTGATTGCCTTCATTACCCAACAGGAGCGTGAGTCCTGGTACTCCCCTTCCGAAAGTATTCAACAAACGCGTGGTACTCCCCTTTCTGAAGTATTCAAAAAACATTTGTTGGTTGATACACCGCTATAGCAGTGGTTTGCCCAAGTGGGTCTTATACGTGGCTAGGAGTGTGCTGGTATAAGTGGTAATTGGCGTAGCTCTAACCTAAGTAACTTACGGGTATCACTCTGTACATCTCAGTTCGATTTCTCGCCTATGAGACCTCTTGTTCTGACACCGACGCCCGTGGGTGGGGCCTTGGGTGTCGTTTCTCGGAGGTCCTTGTAGCTGCACGGCAGATCAAAAGGTGCGCAGCTAAGGACAGACTGAAGGTTTGTGCCGGTTTGTGCCATCGAAATTGGATGATTTCATGAAAGAATTGATGATTTGGATGAGAATGTCGTGAGCGGTGTAAATTTCAACACTGTAGGTCTCCCAGTGCAGTGTAGATGGCATGCACCATGCCCCAACGACACTTCATCCAGCTTGACTTCGCTTGAGGTTGGCCCCCAAGAATTGCCTGCACCACCGATGTCAGGTCTGGAGTGCCCGAGGCCATCCCAGAGGATTGTGAACGCGTCTAGGGGCTGATGCAAAAGCTGCGGAGTCATGGGCATTTTGGTCACTTTGCGCTGAGGAAATCGCAGGCAGCAAGGTTGTTTGATGTTTTCTTTGTCTTTGGGTGAAGCACATGTCTGACATGTCGCAACAACCGTGCTGGAGAAATGACAGAAGGTACCGGCTCGATTCCAGCGTGCGTCAGGTTTGGCTCACTGAGGAGCAATCTGTCAAATGCATGGATCGCAAGACAAGCAGCTAAGAATTCCTTGAAGGAAGATGGGTCCAAACAAAGTGATTCTCCGCCTTGACAGGTGATCTATGACTTGGTCAACTCAACAAATCCGAAGTCTAAAGAACTCGTACACCCAAGATGGCGGCCTCTACAGTGGCTGGCAAGGTCTGTGTGGTGACTGGAGGCTGCACATTTCTGCCTGCAACCGTTTGTGAACGACAGAGTTGTGGACCACAATGACTTTCTAGTCAGATCAAATATACAAACATGAATAAACAGGATCAAACTGTAAACATGTTTTTCTGAGCTGGGTAAGCTGCCTGTGGCTTTCAGCTGATATGTCTTTGTGGTGCAAATTCGTCGCAAAAAATCTGCAGCTCTTCGTTTCGCAGGTGGCAGTGGAATAGGACAGGCTGTGTTCCCAACACGGTGGCAGGGCATTTCTCAGTGAAGTCACTAAGTCACTAAGTCACTACAGTTCCTGAGATTTCCCAAGCCTTAAAGATTGGAATTTCAGCCTCTCTGCGAAAGAACTCCGTACCAAGTTGACTTCTCGGCCGCTCTGTTTGAATGGCTGGAGCATAATTGAGAACATGAGTTACATTCATTATTGGTTTTTGTATTCTTGTTTCTTGGAGAAATCCATGTTTGGGGTTTTGATTATGATTAAGCCACATGAGCCAGTACTGTGCAGAGCTATGTGACACCAATGTGGGGAAACACATTTGAGCTGACTTTCTCTGTGAACAATTCCTGTTTTGGTGTGTGTTTCTTTAATTTGGTGATTTGGGGGGCTGGACACGCAGGTGAACTAACCAACGAGCTTATAAACATTGGATATCTATCCAAATCACTCGATCAAGCAACAATCACTGAATATGTAGCCATTGATTATCAGGTGACAATTCTCAGGTAACCAGCACATGACACATTCATGGATGTCTTGACAGCCTTCAGCCTTTCAGGTACCATCGCTCGGCCCAGGTGCACCATGGGCCCAAGCTTTCGCAGCAAAAAGGTGCTGCGGTGCGGTTGCAAGCACTGCAGTGAGTTGGCACCGGAGCCGTGCCACGTGTTTCGCTGATCCATGGCCTTTGCGCTGCCGCCCCGCTCGACTGCGTTGGAAGACTGCCCCCTGGTTGAGACGAGTGTGCGGCCGTTGCAGCTGGATCCTTTCCAGCCTTCGAGCGATGACGATGATGATGATGAGCTGCTCGCTGATGGGATGGCAGACCGTTGGCTGTGCGCTCGTTGTGGACACGATCGCTCAGACTGGATTGTGGACCGTTGGGAATGCCTCCAATGCCAGTTTGCAGAGTTTTACTACATCCAGGCAGCTGTGTCAGGCACCCAGCAGAGTCCTCAGAACCAGACCAACACCCAAGAAGATGAGCCCCGATACGCTAGCACTCCGAGCTCACCACATCGACAAGCGCACGGTGATAACACTGCAACACCGCCAGACGTCGGACGCCTTCCTGAGGAACAGCACCAACTCCCCCAGGGGCAGTGCTTCCCGGACCCGAGTCGATGTAACCTGGGAACCACGGGTTCAACAACCTGGACACCGTGAACCTTCACAAGAACCTGCACGCTCTCCAGAACATGTAGGTCCTTCAGTATCACATGACCCTTCAGTACCTGCAGATGCTAACGTATATCATCGTGATACAGAATGTCCAGGCCAACCAGTTCCTAGAGGTCCCCAAGTATATCATGGTGATCAACCCCATCAACCACCACAAGCCTCCACACCGTCATGGACATGGACATATGGTAATGCCCCACCTGTCATGCAGTATGACGTTAGGAATACCTACCTTCATGCTGGAGCACACCACGCAGGAGCATAAACCTCATCAACCACCACAAGCCTCCACACCGTCATGGACATGGACATATGGTAATGCCCCACCTGTCATGCAGTATGACGTTAGGAATACCTACCTTCATGCTGGAGCACACCACGCAGGAGCATACGCATGTGGACCCCTTCCACCGGCACCACCTGGAGGAGGACTACCTGGCGGTCATATGGGAGGACCACCATGGCAGCCGCAGCCCCGGCTTTAACCTCAAAGCATGATGATGATGACCCCGAGGAGAACCCAGAGAGTGAGCACCCAACAGATGACCCAGTGTTGGACGTCACACCTCAGGCAAGCGATGCTCCACCTCGCCGAAATCGTCGCAGAGGTAGACGAGCACGCCATGGACGTGGTCAACAGCCTGACCTGCCTGCCTTGATGGAGGACGCCCCGCTGGACCTGGTGGATTCGCAGACAAGGAGAACCAAGCCATCAGATACCGCTTCATGGAACAGCATGTGCGGACCCAAGCCTGGGATCAAGTTCAGGGGTGGTGCAGCTCCAATGGCACCACAGTGGCACTATGACAAGGGTGACTTGCGGGCCTTCCGCAAATGGGAGAAACGTGTCCAGATGTGGATGCTTCAGGTCACCAACTATGTGCCCCGCAAGGAGACCGGCATCCTCTTATTCAACTCCCTCAAGGGTGAGTTGGAAGAAGAGCTCGAGGATGCGCCTCTGGACCAGATCTACAGTGCTAATGGTGTGCAGTTCATCCTGGACACCATCAAGAAGGCGGTTGAGACAAGGTCCATCCACTTGAAGCGGAAGCTGCTGGCCGACTATGAACATATTGCAAGAGGCGCCCAGGAACCTATGCGCGCCTACGTGAACCGCTATCAGCGGACAGAACGAGCCCTGACGACGGTGGACATCAATGTGCAGACCATGTATGATCGAGAAGCCCGAGGATCTCGATTGCTGGAACGCAGCAAACTATCTCATGAACACCAACGACAAGTACTCATTGGAACTATGCAGTCACTGGACTTTGACACCGTGAAGGACGTCTTGCTCTTCCAGTGGCCGGACCATCGACCTGCCCCGCCACCAGCTTTTGGACCAGGAGATCAACGAGGACAACCTTTCCGACCTCGTAAGGGTGATGGCAAAGGCAAGTCGAAGCAGCAGCCTCGTCCTGATCAACCAAGGAAGGCGCTGGTCACCGATAAGGTCAACCCTGCTGGCGATGATGACCGTGATCACCAGGACGAGGAGGACTACAATGAGCGACAGCAGGATGAGGAGTTCCCCGACTACGATGACGATGACGACCCTGGACAAGAAGAAGACCCAGAAATAGACCCTCCACCTGGTGATGATGACGATGATGACGACGACCCCATCACCAAGGAGATCAGCCAGATCCTCACCGTGACGGCAAGGAAGCTTTCAAGCATCGTCCAGGCTCGGAAGTTTGGCAACCCACCTGCTGGCAAGAAGAGCATCGCTGACCGAAAACGATCTTCACATTGCGCAGCATGCGGAGCTCAAGGACATTGGCAGGGAGATCCGGAGTGTCCAGTCTCGTCCCGGAAGAGCAGCGGCAAGGGCAACATGAACAAGGGCACCGGCAAGGGCAAAGGTGATGATCGATCACAGCAGCAACGCTTTGCCAAGTCAGTGCACTTCGTTGGCCACCGCTACTTCGAAGATGAGGACTATGACGACCACCCCGGACATCAAAGTCATCAAGTGCTGATGATCAAGGAGCTCAACAACGAGGTCCTGCTGGCCGACTCCGCAAAGGCGGCTGGATATGTCATCCTCGACACTGCGTGCCAAAGAATGTGCGCAGGACAGCAGTGGGCAAGTGCACACCAAGGGAAGCTGAACCATTGGGGAATCCAAACCTTCCAAGTTCAACAACAAGAGTTCTTTGAGTTCGGGAAAGGACCCCCACAAGCTTCACAACATGCTTGGTGTTTTCCAGCTAGTTTTGGTGGACAGCTTTGCCTCCTTGCACCGTGCATTCTCACAGCAACCATTCCATGTCTTGCAAGCCAATCATGGATGACTTCAGTTGGAGCCGTGATTGATTTAGCAGAACGACATGTGACCTTCACCAAACTGAATGTCAGTGTACCTTTGTGCATGGTCAATGGCCACATTGCGTTTGATGTGACTGAGTTCGACATGTACATGGATCATGTTGCTCACTGGAAGAACAGCCTCCACTCCATAGAAGAGCACTGCATGGACCACTCAGTGCATGAGTACATGGAACTGATGCCGTCCGGGCCCAAGCAATCAGCAACAGAGCACCCCTCGGCGACATTCCTCACCACATCTCATGGAAGTGGACCATCGAGTGCCTCCACCGCAATGGCTTCGCAATTGGCAGCGCCTTGTGATGGTCGCCCTTCGAGCAGTGAGGATGTCCCAGCAATTCGCACGACCGGTGACTACAACAAGGACACCGGCACCCAAGCCTTCCATCGCCAAGGGCAAGGGCAAGGCTACACCGAAGATGAGAGCATCGGTGGCACCAAGAACCAGGTGCCAGCACGAGCACATCAAAAGGACAGGCAACCGACACGGCTCTTTCGCCCAGTGTCTCGATTGCCAAGTCAAGTGGAAGTGGAACCAAACTCACCAAGGATGGGTCCACTACACCGCGGCATCAAGTTCCTCACAGTTGCCACTGCCTTCCTCAGCAACTGTCTTGGACAATTCATGGACAACACCTCCGGCAACCCTGCAGGCCCCAGCGACCTACCAGACCTCAACTATGGTAGTTCCGTCCCAACATCCTCGGGTACATGGAGCCTCAGCCAAGACGATGGCACGACCCCTGGACTTCGGGTACAACTGGGAGACGGGGGAGCCATGGGGGGAGGTTCCACTTGGACCGGAGCTTCCACTCCAGGAGGGCGAGATCGATCCATGGAGTCTGCTGACGGACAGACAGTTCGACTTGGCGACACCCCCGGAAAGCAACGCGGAGGAGTACGACTGGGATCTTTGAAAAGGGTGTCTGGCAACATGTTGCGGTCTGCTCAGATCCTTCAGACCGAGCACAAGATCTATGAGGACTTGCCTGCCGCCAAGGACGTTCCAAAGATTGACATCATGGAGATGTATGCCGGCAATGCGGAGATCACACATCTTGCCCATCGATATGACCTGAAGGCACTTCAACCATTTGATCTTCGCTATGACATCGACCTCTCCAAGAAGGACAATCAGGACCGTTGGAGACAAGCCCAGAAGAAGTTCAAACCTCTGGTAGTTGTGGTTGAGACCGACTGTAATGTCTGGAACGTCTTCAACGAGAACCTGAACTATGCTGGACGAGGTCGATTACATGAACTTCAACAACTTCGACGCCAACAACGTCCCATGGTCAAGCTCGGCACTGAGGCTTGCTGGCAACAAATCGAAGATGGCAACTTCTTCCTGATGGAGAACCCACAGAACTCACGTTTCTGGGAGCTGCCGGAAGTCTTGGAGCTGGCCGCCAGAGACGACGTCTACATGGTTCGTGGACACTCAGGAGCCTATGGGGCCACCAACTCTGAAGGCAACCCCATCAAAAAGACGTACCAGTGGCTCACCAATTCCAAGGAGCTTGCGGACGCGGTATCGCAGAAACTTGATCAAGAACAACTTCAGCAGTGCGTTCCCCTCATTGGCAAGGAAGTAGGACTGAGTGCAGCCTATCCCACCAAGCTTTGCCAAGCGATCCTTCGAGCAGTCCGACTCGAAGCCAAGAAACGTTGTCCACATCGTTTCATGAAGGTCCACGAGGTCTACTACCAGGAACCAGTTCAAGATCCCGCGGCATGGGCTGAGTCTATCAGCATGACTCGTCGGATCTTTGACACCACTGCGTCAAAGGCCATCACTCTGCCCGACAATGACCCCCTCTATGCACAGATTGCAGCATTGGTTCCCTGGGAGCTGGTCAGGATTCAGATCACTAGGACACCTATGGTGAGACGGATCCCCAAGGATATCCTCTTCACTCATCGAGGAGCCGCCATTGAGTACCAAGACGGCATCATCGAAGTTGAGAGTGAACCGCTAGATGGGATTCATTTTCCAAGACAACGATTCAAGCGAGCTGTGGCCTTTGCAATCTTCTGGTATGGCTATGGCGACCCCGCTGAAGCCAAGGAGCAACCATCATCACAACCACAAGATCAAGGACCACTACCCGCTCCTTCATCAACATGTTCAACGGTGACATTCCCTGGATGTCCAGCAGACGTTCCCAAGGAAACCCAAGCAGCAGTCCGACGATTGCACCTCAACCTTGGACACCCGACTGAAAAGGAACTACTACGACTACTTGCTTGGCAAGGTGCAATCAGCAAGCAGATGATCACCGCGGTCAAGCATATGCAATGCGCAAGCTGTATGCGCGCCCAGAAGCACAAACAACCTCGACCCAGTGCCATGCCTACTGCCAACCTCGGACAGTTCAACGACTACATCCAGAGTGACGTCTTTTACTGCAGGGACGTCTTGGGAGTGAACTACCCCGTGATTGGCATCATTGACCAATCAACATTGTTGCACCAAGCAGCAAGACTACCAACAACAACTTCCAAAACAACTCTGGAAGTCTTCAAACAGATATGGTTCAAGCCTTACGGATACCCACTGAATATCCGTGTTGACCCAGGAGCCCCCTATGCCAAAGACTTCAGGGACTACGTTGAACGACGTGGAATCTTCCTGGAAGTGGTCCCAGCCGAAGCACATTGGCGGATAGGATTGGTGGAAAGAAGGAACTCTGTGCTCAGAGATATCCTTGAAAGAATCATCGATGCGGAGGCCGTCATGACCTACCAGGACTTCGATGATGCACTTGAAGCAGCAGTTCATGCCCTCAACTCAATGACCTACTCACATGGTAGGCCACCATACATGGCAGTGTTTGGTCAGATCCCTCGAGTTGGAGGAGGTCTACTACAGGATGATCGTGCTTTGGTGACCCATGAACCTGCCCAAGGAGTCATCCGACCCGACATCCTCAGAGCTGAAGCCAGGAAAGCACTGGCCGAAATCAACACAAGCCAGTCACTCCGAAGAGCCCTGCTTCGGAAGACGGCAACAACACATCACAATGAGCTGTTGCCCGGACAAAACTGTGCCTATTGGAGGTGGCAAAATCCCAAGGGGAGATCAACCAAGAAACGAGGAGCATGGGTAGTCGCCAGATTTCTATCCTATGACCCAGACGGTCGCTCTGCATGGTTACATTCTGGAACGACTACAGTTCAAGTCTCTCTTGAACAACTCAGAGCTGCACACGGATTCGAAAACTGGCAACCTACCAAGGAAGACGTTGCAGTTCTACGTGATGGGTCCGCCAACATCCGACGGGATATGTGGGAAGATCATCGTGCATCAGCCCCGCCGATCGACGAGGACGAGTACAACTACGACCTTGAAGAACTACCACAACCACTTGAAGCCATCACCACACAAGAGCCACCACAACCAACCCTACCACTTGCACCACCAACCGAAGCAACTACAGCACAAGCACCACCACAACTACCACCATTGACACCAGCACAATATCTACAACAACAGTTCAATCTACATCAACCAACACACATGCGAAGCATCAACATCTACTCACCAACAAACATACAACTACAACAACAACAAGCACAGCCAGGCACACCGGATGCACCACGCCAATCATCAGCAGCAGCAGCTGATGCGCATCCAGAACTGGACTACCACACCAACAGGTATGGACTTACCCGCCATGCCAGGTCCAGAACACCAACCAACAGAGCACCACGCACACCACGTAACAGGACACGCAGTCAACCACCAACACCACGACAGCCACACAACATCCAACCTTCAACTCCACTACCATTAGAGCAACCAGAACCACTAGTACCAGTTGCACAACACACACAACAACCGCAAACAGACCAGGACGTCGAACATATACCACCACCAGAAACTCCGACTACACAGTTTTCATCACAACCATCAACAGAACCGCCAGTTCCACCACCCGATACTTTACCTACTACCACCACACAACAAGTGCCACAACCATCACAACCTTCACAACCATCAGCATTGACGATGCCAGAAATCGTCGACTTAACTGAAGATGCATTGCTCACCGATCCACAACTACTACCACAGAAACGAACACATGAGGCAATGCTGACACAGATACACAACAACATACATCCACCACATCACTCATGGGATGGATCACCCGAGACCAACATCTACAACTGCAACCACTCCACAGGTTTTTCAAAACCTGCAGCACAACTACTTCAATCTGAAGGTTATGCGGTGCTGGAGACAGACTTGACAGGAATGCAAAGCGAGTCTGATGCCAGCAATGATTCTGAAGGAGAACAACCTAAAGATCCACAAGCTCGACTTTTATCTCGCAAAGAAGCCAAAGCCCTGGAACGCGAGATACCCTGGAGACAGATCCTCAAGCTGCCACAGGATCAGATTCAAGCCTACATCGACTCGGCCAAGAAGGAAGAGGCCAGTTGGTTCAAGTGGGGTTCCATCGAACCCATTTCTGATCAACGAGCAGCAGAGATCATGAGTAACCCAGCGACAAAGCAACGGGTTCTGCGAAGCAGGGCATGCTATCGCAACAAGAGCAGAATCCCTGGCAAACTTCACGCCAAAACCAGAGTGGTGGCTTTGGGTCATTTGGATCCAGATTTGGCATCGCTCTCACGTGACAGCCCTACTCCCTCAAGAACATCTGAGTATCTCCTTCTCGCCGTCTTCATCGCCGGCAAGAACAGCCTCATGGAGAACGATACCACCAAGTGGCTGTTATGGAGCGGAGACGTGAGCACAGCTTTTCTTCAGGGAGCCCAGGATTGGTCTGAAAGACAACAGGAGCTTTACTTGCTGCCACCGCAAGATGAAGTTACTAAGATGGCCAAGACCTTTGCTGCCAAACTATATCAAGTGTGCGGCAATGTGTATGGACTTGCCTCTGCTCCCAGGACATGGTTTCTGGAAGTGTGCCGACGCCTTAAGTCCATCGACTACACCCAACACTCATTGGATCACCTGCTTTTCTACAAGAGAATGAATGGGAAGCTGGTATCCATGTGCATCGTCTATGTTGACGACGTTCTGCTCACCTGCCGAGAGGACTATGACAAGGATGAGATCCTCAGCCTCTTCACATGGGGTGCCTCCAAACAATTGGACTTGGACAACTCTCTCGAGTTCAAGGGCAAGGAGCTCACCCTGGTCAAGCACGAAGACCGGTTTCATTTGCGAGTCACACAGACCAGGTTTGTGCAAAACACCGAGCCCGGAAGAGTCCAACGAGGAAGAGTGACTGAAGGACCACCATTGACTCCACAGGAGCAGACCGAATTTCGAAGCGTCACTGGTTCGCTCCAGTGGTTGGCAGGACAGACCCGTCCTGACGTGGCAGCATGGGTGAGTTTAGCAAACCGTGGCAAGGACACAGGCCCCGCAGACCTTGCCCAATTGTATCAGACCCTGGACTACGTGCGGGACACCGAGAACCTCGGCTTAACCTTCCAGGACGTTGCTGTGAATAAGGCGACAACGATCATTGGGTATGCCGACAGCTCGTGGGCCAATGCTGCGAAGTGTGCATCACAGCAAGGATCCATTGTGATGCTGACAACTCCGCATTGCACCCAGGTTCCCACCAAGGCCAACATCATCGACTGGCGCAGCAACCGCTCCAGCCGAATCTGCAGGTCAACACTCGCAGCCGAAGCAATCGCCTGCGATGACTGCGTGGATAGGGCCTATTTCGTTAATGTGACCCTCGCAGAGATCTTGACGGGCATCCCACATCATAAAGATCCGGAGAAGTGGAAGCTGCAGCAACTCCAAGTGACCGACTGCCGCAGTCTTTTCGATGCCGTCTCTGCTGAGAATCCTCGTACTACCGAAAAACGGACGTACGTGGACATCCGGAGCATCCAAGAATTCATCGGTGTGCAAACCATTTTTTGGACACCAACGGCACTCATGTTTGCCGATGGTTTGACTAAAGCCACAAAGGCGCTCAGAGAAGCTTTTGCCAAGTGGCTAGCACGACCGTACGTGCAGCTGAAGGAGACATCCACGAAAGAGAATAGTACGGGTGACAATTCTCAGGTAACCAGCACATGACACATTCATGGATGTCTTGACAGCCTTCAGCCTTTCAGGTACCATCGCTCGGCCCAGGTGCACCATGGGCCCAAGCTTTCGCAGCAAAAAGGTGCTGCGGTGCGGTTGCAAGCACTGCAGTGAGATCAGGTATAGGCACTTTCCATGGGTTGACAATCTGTCGCGCAATCATTCATGTATCTTTTTCATCACAAGCATATGTATTTGGACATACGACTATTGTGGTTTATAACGCTACCAAATATTATTTGATTCCCAACAGATCTTCCCACAGAGATCTTCGCCAGAGAGAGCTTCCCCACAGATCTTCTTCCCAATGAACCGCACTTCATCTCCCATTTCATCCATTTCTACCCTCCAAGGAGCTGCTCTCTGCCGTCTCTTCGCGGCCAAGGGCGCGAAGAAAGTCCTGGTGGCGGATCTCAACGAGGAAGCGGCGGGGAGCGTGGAAGTAGATCGGTGGCCATGGAACAGATACTGTAGGTGCTATAAGGCTTAGGAATGGTGAATGGTGGTTGATAATGGTGAAATATTGTTTGAGAAGATGGGGTTAAGAATGGTTCATAGTGGTTTTTTGACTGGTCAATAATGGATGAGAATGGTTTATGATGGTGAAATATTGGTGAAATATTTGGAAATCATGTTTGATATTAATGGTCGACATATTGGTTAAAAAGGATGGTTGATAATGGTTGACATATTGGCAAATCATGGTTAATGTTGGTCGACGATGCTTAATAATGGTTAAGGATGGTGAATCATTTTTATGAGATGATTATGCTTAACAATCGGTATGGTCAATAATGATGATACTGCTTGATAATGGTATATAACAATGATAAATGGTCAATCATGGTTAATAGTGACAAATATTGAAACATGACTTGAAATACTGGTCGATTATGATCTATTAACAACTGGTTAGCAATCAACTAGTGTAGGATTAGAACTCATTTACGACCGTTCATGCTTGATTATGAGGAATGGCCAGTATTCATTGTTACCGCCGTACACGGTCAGTGGTGATGGTTAACAGTCCGCTTAATCGTTATGCAATGCGGTATGACTGAGAAAGGATTTTCCCTA
>VSDK01026649.1:99418-111014 GCA_009767595.1 Symbiodinium kawagutii
TTCCATTCCAAGGTCAAAGACGAATTCTATTCCAAGGAGAAAGAAAAATTTTATTCCAAGGAGAAAGAAGAGTTCTATTGCAAGGAGAAAGAAGAGTTCGATTCCAAAGAGAAGGAAGAGTTCTTTTCCAAGGTCAAAGAAGAATGTTATTCCAAGGAGAAAGAAGAGTTCTATTCCAAGAGAGGGAAGAGTTCCATTCCAAGGTCAAAGAAGAATTCTTTTCCAAGGAGAAAGAAGAGTTCTATTCCAAGAGCAGGAAGAGTTCCATTCCAAGGAGAAAGAAGAATTCTGTTCCAAGAGAAGGAAGACTTCCGTTCCAAGGTCAAAGAAGAGTTCTATTCCAAGGAGACAGAAGAATTCTATTCCAAGGAGAAAGAAGAGTTCTATTCCAAGAGCAGGAAGAGTTCCATTCCAAGAGAAAGAAGAGTTCCATTCCAAGGTCGAAGACGAATTCTATTCCAAGGAGAAAGAAGAGTTCTATTGCAAGGAGAAAGAAGAGTTCTATTCCAAAGAGAAAGAAGAATTCTATTCCAAGAGAAGGAAGAGTTCCATTCCAAGAGAAAGAAGAGTTCCATTATAAGGTCAAAGACGAATTCTTTTCCAAGGTGAAAGAAGAGTTCTATTGCAAGGAGAAAGAAGAGTTCTATTCCAAAGAGAAAGAAGAGTTCTATTCCAAGAGAAGCAAGAGTTTTATTCCAAGGTCAAAGAAGAATTCCATTCCAAGGAGAAAGAAGAGTTCTAGGGCAAGGAGAAAGAAGAGTTCCATTCCAAGGAGAAAGAAGAGTTCTATTCCAAAAAGAAATGGAAATCGGAAAATTTCAGGTCAAGATTCAGAAGATGCCTTCAGACTTGAGAGCATGGCATTTGACATTTTCATCGAAATCATTGACAACAATTTTTGATCAAACATTAGAACCTACTTGATTCCCTACCCCAACCTTGTTGTCCATACATGTTCTATCTGGGGTCTATGCCGGTGTAATTTTGATAGGCGTTGAAAGTATGATATGCAGCATATCTATGCGTTTCACACATGGCAGATTCTTCGGTGGATTGCTTGGCAGTTGCCGGTGCCCGCTGACAGGCCACCCCAAAGGGGACGGCTGTGTCCATGGCTGACACCCTCGAGTTCAACTACGATGAGGCAAGGATCAGCATCAGCCAACAGATACCCTCAGACCTCCGAAACATCCCACGACAATGTGCAGTTTGCATAGGGAACAATTGATGCACCCAACCAATGGATGTGCCGTGAAATTAAGCGTTTCAGAGATACAGGTGAGGGCAGCTATTGAAATCTTTTTTTGTGAAGTTTTGTGCTTCTTCCACAAGCCTTGGAAAGCAGGTTTCGTTGGCCACTGACGATGGCACCGCAAGCAACCTCTCAGAGGCTCGAGGGTGCAAATGAGAATTCAAAACAGATAATGAGACCTAGACAAAAAGGGTCAAAAAAGTACGAAAGTCCAGCTATAATCAAAATGAAGTCTTTCTTACACTCAGGTATTATTTTGATATCTTGAAACCATGGGTCTTATCAGCATGAAACGCGTAGCTTTGGGGTCTCCTTTTGGAGAACCTGTCAGAAGAGCAGTATGCAAAGCTACGGACAGGTCACATACCATATGTATTCTGTACTTTATCTTGTGCACAAATTCTGCATTATATGTGGCATATAGATGGACATACTTCTACATCCACGTATACAGGATAGTCATGCACACCCCATGTTTCTTGGTTAATTTCTTTGAGTTCTTGCTTCACTCTGCGACCTGTTGGCTTGCAAGGTGGAGCTGGTGGGACTTGGCGAAGATTCCTCTGCATTGCCGACACTTCTCCAGGCCATGAAATTCTCGAAACAGCCAAGGAAACCAGCAACGCATGTGGTTGCGGTCAATATTAACCATCCAAAATGTGGTTTGGTGAAACGGAATATTCACTGTTGTACCAGGGTATTGACCCATAGCCATATGAGATCGCGCAAAAGCGGTGATACAAGAAACAAATTCCCAAAGCCAGGTGTTCCTGCGCATGATGCATGATTTGGCTGTACGAGTCCTCCACTTTGTGTTGGACTCATCGAAGCACGCTGTCCTTGTGCACGAGGAGATAACGTCTGCAGATCCAACTGTGACAAGGTTCAGCCAGCCTGCGCTTTGAAGAATGTTTGCATCGACTTCAGCGCAAACGGCCTTCAGACTGTTGTCCACTCCACTCATTCTTGGTATGTCCACAATTTCAAGGGTGCCGAATGATCACTGTCAGTAGACCACGGGAACTTGGTACCGCCATGTATTAGTAGTTTGGGTCATCGAATGGTAAACAGATGAAACCAACTGATGGAATCAATGACCGAAACAGCATTGGCCACATATAGTTGTTATATATATATACATTATTCCCTACAAGGTGGGGCCCCCAGTTCTATCATGGTTTATAGGGCCATTTAGCACACTAGTTATCTGCCAGAACTTGTAGTCACCCTAGTTATACCCCGACGACTATAGCTGGTGAACAGGGCCCGGTCCCTTGTACTGCCCAGCCAGTTTTGAGCACTGCCAGGACATGTGGGGATCACAGCGACGTAAGAGAATGGAAGCCATGGCCAGATGAGGCTTGGACCTACAGCAACGAGTTTGTCCCGTCATGGTGGTACGAACCTTCCAAGGTGATAGCCACTATGACTGGGGAGTTTTCAAAATTTTGGGGGTTGGAGAAACCACCAGTGACGCACAGGGGCACAGCATTTTCGGTTGGAGCCACAGATCCATGATTTCATAGTCGAAGACCAGATGGCTGACAGGCATTCTATGCCGAGCTTGAGGAGCCAGTTCCTGCTGTGAAGGACTGTGGTGACTCTTTGTGGAGCAGTGATATGAACCATATGAGATTGGATAATGATGGACATATCCTGACAAAATTCAAGCGACGGTAATGAACTCGAGTCAAAACTCGTTTGCCCTGTCATTCTCCCTGTCTCTCTTTCTCTCTTTTTTTGTTTCTTTCTTTGCATATGTCTCTCCATCAAATCTGATCTTGACGTTGTAGCATCATGTGCTGGCCATCTCGTGGCACATACTTCAATAGGGTGTCTATTGTGGCTAGCAGCTGCACGTCCTTTCGCTGGCCTGTTTCCACCTTCTCATGACCGCCTTTTTCATCTTTGAATCTTGTTGTCTTACTGGCACTCCCCTTGTTATTTGATCTGATCAATCTATCCATCTGTTTCCTGTACAAAACAGCATGCACTGAATGTGCAAAAGGCCCACGGGGGCCAGCACTCGTTCACAGCGTGCCATGCGTGCCGAAATTGGCAGGACGTGAGCTTGGAGGCCGGGTGTGAAGACATTTCCAGTGAGCTGAGCTATCTGAAAAAGGGGATCAAGCCGTGCAAGAAACGAGACCAAGCTTCTTAATTGGAACGGTGAGCACCGTCGCATTTGTCACAGCTTTTTTTGCAGCTGCCTTGCGCCAGATGCCCACAAGCTGGTGGGGAAGCTGCCTGTTTGGTGTAGAGGTGAGCAGTTGGTTCCTGTGATTCGCGGGGAGTGGCCCATTGCTAACCACGAAGCAGGGACAGCTTTCATGGCTCAGATGAAGCTAGGGAAGGACTAGGTCCGTGAACAAATGACAGGGAAACAGGATAGTGAACTGATGTTCAACCGCAGAAGCAGATTGAAGATCTTGGGTCAGAGCTTTGCAAATTTTTGCATTTGCCCAGGCAGGTTTTCGATTTCTATGTGATCGAGTGCACGCGCGGTACACTCTTGCACGCAAATGTATGAAGGTTCGATCGGGCGAGCAATCAAAGGATGTGTTTCCCTTCCCCTCAGGTACAAAAGTATCAATGCTTTTGTGCTTTCCTGGATGGCTAAAGAGGAACTAACGAACTACGAACCTTTGGAGCTAAGAAATTGAGTCAAGTTCCAAGGAGCTAAGAAATATGGATCTTTGGAGCTAAGAAACAGTAAATGAGTCAAGTTCTTCGCCGGGTCCAAAAGCCTCTCCCTCGGCAATGTCTTGAAATCAGCAGTGGCAAGCCGTGTGGTTGTCCAAAGCAGCTTCTCCCAGCTTCCCTTGGTTGAGTGACGTATCAGTGACCTATCAGTTTTTAAGTGTTTACCTAAGCAATGATGTGTTGCCCAAGTCTTGGGCGTTCTCTCCGTGTAGCATAGCTTCTGATCCCCCAAAATCGTTGAGAGCTCGCCATTCAGGACAGAAGGGCCCGACAGGAGAAGACAGCGCTGGCCAATCTGGTGAAAGCCAGGGAAGAGGCGCATGGCGAAGTGGGAAGTTTCTTCGAAGTTGACACAGCTGGTGGAAACTTGCACTTAGTTTTAGAAGGTTTAGATGTTTTAGGATTTTTAAGAGACCAACCCACGAGTTTTAGGCATTTTTAGGCCAGATTTGAAATGAATTGGACCAACCTTAGTCATTGCCATTCATCCTCTTTTGTGATGTGGCAACGCAGAGCAGAGGCCTGGAGGACGTCAGGTGGTGGCCATCCGTCGCAGACTCAACCCGGAACCCTAAACTGGTGACATGGTGAATGACATGGTCAATGACCAGGGCCACGATGTTTTAACCAACAAAGGAAACTTTAGAAATAGTGGATAGTGGTACTGGTCACTGATGGTTGCAAGGGTTGATGATATACCAAATTCCAGAAAATTTTTCACGGTCGACATTTCGGTTAGCTGATTAGCACAGGTGGATATGCAATCGCCGCTTTTTTTCGAGGTTTTTTCCAACCCATACTGGAAATCCCTGCGAAGTTTCCCAAAAAGCCACGGCAGCTCGGGTGAAACAGTGGATGGCCAATCGTAAATGTTAAAACATGGTTAAGAGCTGATATCAACCGGGCTTAAGCATGGTTCATCACGGTCAATGTAGAGGTTCACCGAGGTTCACCTGCCACAGCTCTGACCAGCTTCTCCCAGGCTACCAGATAGTCCTTGTGCCAAACCTTGGACCGGTCTCGATTTGAAGGCGCCATGCTGGGCGATGCTGGGCCATGCTGGGTGGCCAATTTCAACCTTGCTTGGCACCTTTGTTGAGCTGTTCGGGTTAGGTGGAGCTGGAGGCAAAGGATGCGCGTGACGCGTGGAGAGCGCAGTTTCGGCTCACCGGTCGTGTGGAGGCTCAGCACTGGAGTTTAGCTAAGACATTTCACCATATTTCACCCATGTCCATATAGAATCCATGGCCATTTGAGTCCATTTAGAAAATCATTTCATTTTTGGTAAGCTGACTCGAGTGGTCGTAGCTTCCACCGACTCCAGTGACTCACAACTGTGCTTTTGTTTGGACACCTTCCAGGTCACCCCATTGGTCACCTGGGGGATCCCAGTGACGTCACATCGCCTTGAGGCGAACCAACAGTTTGGGCTGAGGACAATGAATGGCTTCCCAAGGAGCGATGCCATGGTTGCGGCTGGTCGGCTGGTCATGTCATGGTGGTCTCTGTTTTGCAAGTGACTGGGACCCCCAAGTGACATGGTTGCTTTTTTACTTGATGCTTATGCTTGCACGGGCATAGCAAGCAATAATAGGAGATATACCAACTATAACACCAACTGTAGTTTTTGGTTTATTACTATACATGGTTAATAAACTGGATGATTTAGGGGAACCCCATAGCTTGAGAAACACCCACATTTTCTAAACTTAGAAAGTGCGCCACACGTGCTTTTCGCTTCGCTTGCAGGAGCCCCTTTACCTCCCTTGGGCCGTGCCTTCCCTGAAAGGGCCAGTGATTGACTCTGCAATTGTCGTCGAATTTTTAGTACCTTCTTTTGTACAAGTCTTGCTTTGTTGTTGTGGCTGCTGAAGATGGAGAACTTGAATCAAATTGATGGAATGTCATTCCGCCAAAGTGGAAAGCTGTGGCACGGCACGGGGTTTGCTGGGTTCTTCTCATGTTTTCGGATCTAAGGCGGGGGCGCTCCCGCTTGAATGAGCCGCCGCGCCGCTGCGCAGCGAGTTTTCCGGTTTTAGTTTCGAGCCTGTTTCTGTCAATGATTCTAAATGTGGCTGAAAATGAGGGCGCTGCCAGCATTTTCAATGGCTGCACTTTCATCATGCTTGTGTTTGAAGGTGTTTGAATCGTGTTTGAAGGTGTCATCAACGTTTGTGTGGCCTTTTATGGTTCAGACTTGAGCAAAATACTCAAGCCAGACACAAAGATGTGTCGCAGCGATAATTTGGTCATGGCGTACAAACATGCAGCTTCAGCAACAGTGTCTTGGAACAAAGTCGACACCTGGGTATGGTGTTAGACGCAAGAAATTGTGGGACTTCGGCTCTGCATCTTTTAATGCTGATTTCGTAATGCCTCATTCATATTGCCCATGAAATCTAAAGATCGGCAGCAGTAGCCGTGCTGTGTTTTTTGCACAGATCATGGAGTTCGATGGTCTTGCAAAGTTCACTTAGCCCTTCTGTTTTTATTGGCAGTAGGATGAGCCTGTTTGTGGGATATTCGAACGGTTCGCAATCCTTTACCAACTTGGATCCAGGAATGGCAAAGGAGCAGAAACTCCTTGCTTGAGCTGTGGAAAGCAACTTTGCTTTCCCGGTGGCACATGTCTGTTCTTATTTCCCTCACAACCTTCCATTTGCAACTCAGGCATCCAACAGCGAGCGTATTGTGGTGCCATCCCTTGGAGAGCCGCAGATTTACCACGTCGTCCGGGGAAAGATTCCAGACGACTTGAAAACAAACCTGCTACTTGACTTCAAGTGGAGGGTGGTCAGATGATTGATGTCAACGAACACACTTCCAACATGGCCAAGTCTGGCATACTCCGCATGTTTAGCATGTGTTGTGCGATGAGATGTCCGTTCCTCATTGGAAGCTTGAACCCGGCCCTTGCGTTTTTCAGGAAAGCGCCTCTGTCCGAGATAGACAAAAACCACATCTTCAGCGAGGCAGGGCCTGATATCAACCATCAACCACTTGTATAGTCCCTTTCAAGAGGACTAGGTGCTTTAGGTGGGCAAATCAATCTAGTGATTGGGTGCCCAACTTTTGCGAGGGGCTGCATGTCGGAAACGATCCTACTTGCAGCGACTCAACCTATTTAGTAATAAAAACGGGAAAGCCAAAAAGGTATTTTTGCTATTGTTTGCTTATGCCAACACTTTTGGCCGGGTCGCACGAGAAAGCAGGGTCGCACGAGAAAGCTTGATACACTGACAAACACAACAACACGACACTTTTCAGGGAGAATGACGCGAGGCACTCTCTTGCGAGTCTTAAGGCAAGACACTGGTGGGACACAGGTGACTCTTGGAGTGACCCTCTCCGAATAGACCACAGGTGGATCCTCTTGGTATGACAAGCTTGCAAGACAATCTCGAGGTGGTACTCTCGGAACTCTTGTAGTGACTTGTCCAGTCCGGAAGTGAACATTTTGCAAGGCACTCGACTGAGGAGACACTCTGGGAGTGTCACTCTAGGGGTAGTGCTCTTGGTGTGACACTCCTGGAATGGCTCTCTGATAGTGACTCTTGCATGGTACAGTTGGGATGATGAGGTTTTGGAGGTGCTTCCTGCATGGGCACGGCAGCAAAAATGTTTGGAAGAAGTTAGACATAGAAAGACACTTTTGGAGCTGCTGCCATAGACGCAGCTAAAGGAAGTGTTGGAAACTGACCCAACATTGTGAATCATTTGAACCAACACAAAGTGCCGTGAAGCAATGTGAACTGTTGCAAACCATTGTTGACCAGTAGTAGGAAGGATTCACTAGAAGGTTGTTGACAGTCAGAGAGTCACCAAGCAATGTCAAGGTCGGCTTGCACACTGCAGAATCGGTGTCAAAAGAACGGAAACCTAAAGTGCCTTTGGCTGCCATGTCCCAGCAATGGGTTAGGCATAGGCTGACCATGGTTAAGACCGGGGGAATCATAGATAAGATAATGACTCAATGACAATAACCAACTACCAACCAAACGATAATGATAGATATATTCAAAGTAACGAATGATTATACTTATACTATAACAATGACAACGCGTGTAGCTTAAGACCAACACTGGAAGCTGTAAGCGGAGGAAGCATCACCGACATGACTGACATAGAATTGAAGCCCGCATGAAAAAACGGTGTGCGAACATCAGGGCCAGCTCCAATCATGCTTCCACCACTTTCACGACTTTCTGAGCCAGTTTCAGTTTTGATTTCCATTCACCATGGCATGTGGCATAGAATTCTACAGAGTGAGGCCTGGCAAAGTCTTTCTCCTTTGTTTTGCTGTGCCCACCACATCCAACAACCCCAATCCACGATCACTGTATGTTTTGTCTCACTCTTGAGCATTTTGTGGAAACAACAGAAGCTTCAGGTGGTTGGTGACCCCTCACAATTGAGACTATTCAGAAGATGTTGAACACATCATACTTGTTTCCTGTCCTGTTTGGTGAGTTTCATCAAAATGATTCCTTGACAGTATTTCATCAAAATTTCATCAAAATTTCATCAAAACAAGTTTGCTTCAATGATGTGTTTTTAAGCCATGCGACCCGTATCAATTTCTGTTTCTTTTTGGTGGTCAAGCCATTGTTCATCGATTTTGGTGACCGCCTCCTAGGGACGGTCACCCCGATGTTTGGGGTCGCCATTGATTGAAATGGGTCCTACAGGGTTTCCAGTTTTTGATGGATATCTATATATTATACATATACTAATGTATAGAATCTATCTAGTATACCAAACTGAATATCTGAATATTGTACATTAGTATATACATTAGTATACTAGCATCTAGTTTGGTATCCAGTTTTTCGTGGATACTACCTACTATAGTCTCTGGTCTTATGTCAAACCTACGAGGATGTTTGCTTATTATTCTCATGCCAATTGCTTGATCCTCGGCCTTTCAAAATCCATGATTTGGAAATTCTGCCTGACGGGGTACATTTGGCAGCCGTGGAAGGGGCACAACTGTATGGATCAAATGCGGAAGGATTCGAGCTGAAGGTTTGGTGCGAACATATTTAATCGTCTTTATCTATTTATGTGTCTATTTATGTGCAAGAAACATGTCAAACATGTCCACATACCTGTCGTACATGCAGCCTCAACTTGTCGCTGCTGAGGTTCTCTGGCTCTTTGGTCCTCCGGCCGCTGGCAAGAGCACCTTGGCCGCCTTGCGGTCCAAGGAGCTATTTGGAGTTGCAGACTCCGTATGCGTGGACGGGGATGAGATCCTTGGATGGCGTCCCAAGTGGTGGAGGATGGGGCGCAACGGTGTGGATGAAGATCTCAAATATTTGCATATACAATAGATAGATGGATAGATAGATAGATAGATAGATAGATAGATGGATAGATGGATAGATGGATAGATGGATAGATGGATAGATGGATAGATAGATAGATAGATAGATAGATAGATGGATAGATGGATAGATAGATAGATAGATAGATAGATGGATAGATGGATAGATGGATAGATAGATAGATAGATAGATAGATAGATAGATAGATAGATAGATAGATAGATATGTGTGAATATATGAACGTATAATGCTACACTACACAGTTGTAAATAGATGTTTCATGCATGTATGTCTGTATGCATTTATTTCGGAAAGTATGTGTGCATGCACGGATGTATGAACGTTTGTATGCAGGTGTGTCGGTATGTAAGGATGTACGCATGTATGCGTGTATGTAACAAATGTAGTGAAATGTAATGCAATGCAAGTTGCAGGTAGGTTAAAAACAATCATCCACAGGATGGAAAGTGATGGTAGGTGGACATCCCACCACGGATCTCTCTTTTCATTTTGACTTTCCACGGGCACGGTTGGGTTTTGGACCTCCAGCCACGTGGGCGCTGATAAAAATTTGATGGCTAGCTGATGGCAATTCTGTCTGTGTTGCTGGTTGATTCAGCTTGACTATCAAAGGTTGAGATTGATCATTGCATAAACTGTTGTTAGTAATTATGAACCAGTACTAGTTTTGCCCAGTGCGCAAAATCATCCAGACCCCGTTGCACAAAGGATCCGAGACAGGCATCCTGCGTTTCGTGCAGTGACGCAACACGGTTTGGAGAATCGTGTGTTGCACAAAGACGCTTGGGAAATCCTCAAAGAGACCGGCTGTGTGGAAGGCTCGAATCACACACACACACACAGGAATGTGACTTGGGTTCAGTTCCAAGTCCAGGACTGAATGAAAATGAGAAGCTCGCAGGTTTTCCAAGAAGAATTGGTGTTAATACACAATGACGATTTAATTGTAAAGGACAAACACCTTGGTCCACTCAGCCATTATAAGCCACTGAATACACGGTTTTTATTTTTCGCCAGTTTGGTGGTTCCAGCACATGAAGCAATCTGCTAGTGTCAGTTCTTCGAGCCTCCTATATTCTTTTCAGAACACATGCCGATTTGTCATAGTCAGCTATCAAACAAGCTTTTACTATTTATCTTTATTTTGTGTCTATTTGGTGCCTGGTTGACACATGGTTCCCCTTTTTCTTGAACAGCTCCCAAGACATTGTGACAACTCCATCCGGGATCACATCGGATAGGCCTCAAGAAGCAGATTCTGCAGAAAGCCATCGGAAATCGCCAGAACATCACCATGCCGGACTGTGCTTTGAAGCCCAAGCGTGTTATGGAAATGCTGAAGGCCTTGCAAGATGCGGTTGCTGGGCTGGTCTTTGAGTTGGGGTAGACTAGCGCATCGTTTCACATTCGCATCTTCTGCGAGCAAGAGCTCGGGACTTGTGGTTTGCGCAGTGCCGATTTACAACGATTCGAAAGGTAGATTTCTTGGTTCAGGATTCCCAACTGTGATGACCCCTAGTCAGTTTCAGGGGTTTAGACAAACGTTTTCCAGAGATAAGGTTTGTTTGAGGGCGTGAAACAAACTAAAACCCTCAAAACTGAGGTTTTCATGAAGTGGCTCTTGTGGCAAAAGCTGCTACATGAAGGAAATAAAAGTCTCCCGGGGAAAACGAAGGTTTTCAGTTCAAGTCGCGACTCGAAACAAACCTTTTTGGAAGCAGTTCGTTAAGAACTAAAAACTCAAAACAAACTTGGCTCGACGCGGGTTGGACCCTAAAGACAAAACTTTTTTTACTTTTATTCCCCAGATAGCTGGAAGCTATAGGGGTTCTTACTTCCCAAATAACAGGTCACTGTCGGCGAACTTTCTGGCTGAAGGTGCTGTGTGCCAGGTGCTGTCGGCAGGTGCTGTGTGCCAGGTGCTGGTGCCAGGTGCTGTTGGTGAAATGTGCAGGAATGTGCTGTGGCCAGGTGCTGTCGGCAGGTGCTGTGTGCCAGGTGCTGGTGCCAGGTGCTGTCGGCAGGTGCTGTCGGCAGGTGCTGTGTGCCAGGTGCTGTCGGCAGGTGCTGTTGGCAGGTGCTGTGTGGCCAGGTGCTGTCGGCAGGTGTTGTCTGCAAGGTGCTGGTGCCAGGTGCTGGTGCCAGGTGCTGTCGGCAGGTGCTGTCGGCAGGTGCTGTCGGCAGGTGCTGTCGGCAGGTGCTGTCGGCAGGTGCTGTCGGCAGGTGCTGTCGGCAGGTGCTGTCGGCAGGTGCTGTCGGCAGGTGCTGTTGGCAGGTGCTGTGTGGCCAGGTG
>VSDK01026649.1:127182-139682 GCA_009767595.1 Symbiodinium kawagutii
ACAAATCTTCAGCGACTCTAGTGCGGCACGTGGAACCGCAAGTCGCCGTGGATTGGGAAAGTTGCGACGCGTACAGACCCGCTACTTGTGGATCCAAGAACGTGTGGCAGACAACCATCTGAAGATTAGCTCAATAGGAACTACGCGCAACCTAGCCGATTTGTGTGCAAAGCCAGTGAACAAGGAAACCTGTGAGAAACACATGAAGACCATGTGTCAAGAGTTTCACACCGGCAAAGCTGCCGGAGCTAAAGCGTTAGAGTCAACGAAAGTGTAGCATAGTGTAGCACTTACGTTGAAGGTGGGGTGTTGAGAAATCAGCCCCTGTATAAAGGTCATAGGGCAACCATCAAGTGTTGCTGTACTTTTGGCTCAAGGTAAAATGGTGGGAGTGATTTGCTGGGCATAATTTGTGAAAGATGTGAATTCACTGGGTTTTACCATGGTTTTAGTTGATGTTGCAAAGGCTGGTTGGGTATGATCCGTGATTGGAAATGCTTCGTTTTGACGCGTTGCCTTGCGGCAAGGTCTGCCATTGAATGATGATCGGATGGGTTCCTCAAAGAGATATATTGCTATCCGCAAAGGTAGTGGGCATTCTTGATGGTTCATCATTCCTGGTGCTGTTGAGCTTGGGAGGGCGTGCTATTAATCCTTGGGTAGGCCAGGCTGTTAGTTTTTACAAGCTTTAGATAGCAAGGGCTGCCGAACAAACCTATGGCAAGCATTTGCCTTGATGCCATGAAACTTTTCCATGTGACGAAGGGCAGGGCGGCTGTTGGGTGTCTTGCCTGTGAAAGAATTGGTCGACTGGTCGCAGACCTTGTTGTAGACAAGGTGTTTCACACCAAGAGACAGTTGCAGATTGTTTGTCGCCACGTCAAGAAGCATCACAGCAAGAAGCATCGCAGACCAACAGCAAGAAGCATCTCAGACCAACATTGCTTGCACGGGCCACTCACTCAATAGCAAGAAGCACCACAGACCAACATTGATCCACCGCAGCAGCCTGCAAACAGGTCAGCTTATTTTTTCCTTTTACTACGCCTCTTTTCTAGACCTTGGGTCTTCTCAGGGTAGCTTTGGATCTCGTTCACCCCCTCGTTCACCCCTCGTTCCCCTACCTCGTTCTAACCCTGGTCAGCGCATTTGCTTTGAAACCAAAGCTCTTTCGCCAACTTGCTGCCACCTCGAAGAGGCGCTCAGAGAAAAAGAAGAAGAAGGAGAAGAAAAACAACAGACAAAAAACATCGTCGCTCCTGCTGAGCGCATGCCTACACAAGACCGAACTTGGATGTATCTCACGCAGTAACATGTTTCAATGAAGTCTAGAAACGTAAGACATAATCGGCGTTCCATTGGGATTCATATCAAAAACCTTTTGCATTTAGATGTGTTTGGACATGTCCATGGTTCTTTCCCCCCATACTAAATAAGATAGTTGATGTGACTAAACCCTTCAAAAACCATCAAGATTTACCAAATAATACGGCATTCCATTGGTCAAAAAAGTTGAGGTGATTTTTGGGGGTAGTTGATGTGCGGAGTTCCATGCGGAAGAACATGCGTAAGCAAAGTTGAGGCGACTTTATGCGTTGTCAGTAACTAAATATGTACATACACAAATTCATAAATACATAAATAAGTGAATGAATAGGCAAATTTTTTAAATGGATAAATACAGTGCATGTGTATTCAATTTGATAGGTAAATATTTTGGTAAAGAAAGGCTTTGTGGTTTGTTTGTGCAAGTGGCAACGCAACTGTCAGGAGAGGAAGAGTCCGCTCTATCCAGACGGGCAAGGCATACAGCCCCAAGTTCCACCGTCCAAGTAGCACCTTGGCCGCTGATCTGGCGGAGTGTCCTGGCCCAACTTGGGAGATTTGAGCCCCACGGCTCATTGATTTTCAGGTGATGGCACCGTGGAGATAGCGCGGTATTGGGAGGAGATGAGGCTGGAGCTGGTGCCTGACCTCACCGGCGATTGTTTCATTGACATATTTTACGTTTGCCTGTGGGAAGATCAGCTCCTTTGTTCCAGAGTCCCTTCAATTTCGATCTTTGGATAGAACGTTTGACTCTGTCAGAGCCGAGTTGCAGCTGATTTTGTTTCAGTGACTTCGAGCCTGTGTTCTGTGCCTGTATCATATCCTGCCAGATTCGATTTTCTCTAGCCATTTGTGAATCCTCCTGGCTGTTTGTCCAGATTACTGTCCACCTCGCTAGTTCTGGGTCAATCGCCAACTGCTCATCTCTTGTATTCTGATTGCCAAATGGCTTCAGGGCTGGTATGTTATTTACATGAACATGAGTCAAAAAGGTGCTATAAAATGCCTAGGCAAGCAAATGCTAACCTAAATAGAAACATGTGTTTCAAATGCATTGAGAAATAGACGCGGAAAAACGTTCAAGTTGAAAAAATGCAGACATGCGAAGCAATGTGAAAACAATGCCGAGAAAACATGTCAATCACATGGGTTTGACAATGCAAACACATTCTGAAAGATGTGAATGAACGTAACGCAAATGCGCAAAACACTTGGACATCTTTCCCCCCGGGCATTTTTTTTCCACATGCGCTTCTCAATGCATTTTGGAAACACACTTTTGTAAGGTTTCTGCAACTTTGAAATATTTGGTCATTCTGGGCATTTCGCTCACTTTGGCCATCTCGACTCTCGCAGTGCAGAATTGTGGGCTAGCCCTTTACTTCAATCCCATCCCAACATATGTAACTCACTGATTTGTTGTGGAAATCCCACAGGATTACACAAGCCTGACATGCATCAAGAAATACTATATGTAGAGGCTTGGAAGCAAACTGAAAGCAAATTCAAAATCTTTAAGGATCAGTTTTCCTCTTGTCTTTGCGGTACATTTGTATCTTCTCAATTCAACACTTGGTGATTCTTGGAGGCCTTGCAACCTTCATTTCCAGAGCATCAACTACTACAACACGACGATGCAAACTGCAACGGAGATGGATTTGGCTTCTTTCGAGAGCCATGGCTGCGTTCACCGTTTTGGATGGATCCCAGGGTGCAGAATCAGCAGTTTGGAGATGGTGAGGCAAAGAAACACAAGCCCAAGGCCCCAAAGCCATGCAGTCACTAAGACTCCGTCAATGAGGCTATGGGTCCCAGTAGACATTTGGACAAGGCTTCGTGCTTCCTCGGTTGCTTGGTTCGTTGGGAATGATTGACGTTTCCAACAGGATGGCACCACATGGCACCACATGGCACCACATGGCACCACATGGCACCACATGGCACCACTTCGCCCTTAGGAGACTCGCAGTGACCACAGAGAGACGTTCGTCCTTGGACCGTGAGACTGTACCCGGTCTCAAGAAGCTGCGCCTGGGCGTAGACGTGGGGAGGTCGGGCCCAGGTACCAGGTCACCACGAAGCTAAACGCAGCCATGACCAGTGTGCAGAGTTCATGCCAGTGATGGAGCCTTAGAAGCGATCAGCTTAGGAGTTTGGACTATTTGGGTCGGTATGGGGGCAATACCCCGACAAAAATATAAATTATACTGACCGAAAAATAATTGCTACCGATAATAATCTACGTCTATGTTCCGACAAATACTCTCTTCTTACTGAGTGTTCACTGATATTCAGTTCATTGATTTATTGCGCCAAACGGCGCCAATTCTTGGTAGAGAGCCATGTGTTTCCAGGGGCGCTTTGACAGGGTCTCCGCCAGCAGGGCACCTGACAAGTTAGGCGGTTGAGTCAAGGCAAATGGCGAATCGGTCCATGTCGCTGAGTAAGGCTGGTTTTTGTCAGGGTTTGATGTAAAAGTTTTTGCCGCGGTTTGGACGACGTCTCATTTGGGTCTTCCAATGGAAGTTTGCCAATTTCATGCTCTGGATAAAGTAAGAGGACCGTAGCAATTAGATGCAATTAGCATCCGCACGAAATGCTTGTGTGTTGGATTGGTCCCGTGCTGAAATGCAGCAGGTTTTATGAACAAATCATTGACCAAATAACTCCAGATCCAAGTCCTTTCTGCCAAAGTGGGGCCTGACCAAGTTTGCTGACAAAACAGAAGCGTATGAAGCTTGGTTCCAATCGGGAAACATTAATCACATTTGCGTATGTTTGCCAACATTAGGTTCTCAAGGGCTACTAGAGAAGTACAGTCGTGTGCCAAGATCTGCATAAAGAACACGTAATAACACTGGGATCACTGACGGCTCATGTGGAAGCTTAAGACCAGCTTTTTGGAGATTCCCAAAATTACGGTTTTCTCAGCAATATCAAATGCCACTTCGCATCACTTAGCATCAGGTAGCGCCAGGTAGCGTCACTTAGCATCAGGTAGCACCAGGTAGCATCACTCAGCATCACTTAGCAGCACTTAGCATCACTTGGCATCGGGTCGCATCACTTCTTTGTCTCTACAGAAGAGGGTCCCTTTGATTGTGCTGTGTTGTACCCTTGGCAGGGCCAACAGGAGCGCGGAAGAAGAGACATCTGGCACTGTGGAGGACTCGAGGGGGGCACCAGGGTGCCCCAGATTGTTTCGAAACTTGTGGTGTTGCTCCAATTCGGGGACAGATCATTTGGGGACCCGATGTTTTGATTGCCCAGATTGCAAGGAATTGCAAATATAGATGGGCATGCGCGTTGCTGCTCAACCAGACTCGAAGTATCCATTGCATCTAAAGGATCAACTCAAGGTCGAGCTTTGAATCCCTGAAACTAAAGGCATTCATGCTTGGGTTGATGCTTGAACTGTATGGGGTTCTTATTCCTCGTAAAGGGGTGCATGCTCGGCATGATTTCGCTGACGGGGTGCCTTGGAACTCATTTTGTCTCCCAGTTTCTGGTGGCTTGGTACGCATGGCCTCTGGAAGTAATGCCCTGGAACATCTTGGAACCGTTGTTTACATCGACCTAGAGATATGAAAGGCACCGAAATCTATGGACATGCCAATGCAATGATTCATATCACAGCACAGCGCGGTAACCTGTGGACACAGCAATGCTGTAATCTACAGACATGGAACCGACCCAATTGCATCCCAAAAACCCAAGAGAATCTATGGACATAGCACTGCACCAATGTGCAGGCATGAAACTGAGCAAATCTATGAAGATGAAACAGGACAAATCTACAGACGTTGAACCGAGCAAATCTATGGACATCACACCGCGTAAATCTATAGACATGAAACGAAGCAAAACCTATGGACACAACAAAAAAATGTATATGAGGTAAGTATGGACACAACACTGCACCAATCGACACACACACACATGAAACAAGCTCATCTGTGCGAATGACACTGCAATGATCTGTGGACGGAACAACTGCTAATCAACTATGCACATAGCGCGGCAATAATCAATGGACATGACACTACTGCTCTAAAAGATGAAACCAACCTAATTCATGGACAGAATAGCGCAGCGATATACAGACATTCGTTTCCAAGTCATATGTCATTAGGTAATTTTCCTCGGTACCAATCCCATTCTGCGTGGATATGACTTGCACAATGACCAATTGGACGACTTTTAGTTTCCAACTTGGCATTGCCACAACCTGTTTGGGGTCTAGGCTGGAATTATTTTGGCTTTGGCAATTCAGAAGGCTTATGAAAACGTGGTGAAATCAATAACCCCTCCAATGTCCAGTGTCAAAGGGGTGCTTTCACGGGATGGACTTGTGTGTCTCTGGCTCAAATTCATTAAGATTGGTTGTGTTTTTACAATTTGGTCCATTTTTTTTTGGGCATGCACAGCGAAGGGCTCCTGCTATTTGGGGGTTAGACCTGTGTTCTTGCGCTCTCGGAAGCGTTGTACACTCTCGCTGTGCACCCGCTCCAGTGGAATCGCTGAGCCCAAAATATATCAAACTATGCTTTTGAAGCGGACGTGGAATTGTGCGTAGCGCAATGGATTCCATGCGCTTTTTATTTTTGTTGATTTTGCATCGGTGTGGTACTTTGGACGACCGTGTCTCACTTTTCGTGGCACGCGCAGTGCTTACACGTACTGTAGTATATTTATATTTATACTTACATATACATATATATATATATAGATATGTAAAAGCATATATTGTGGATTCTGACCACAATGGTAGGGAGACCAAATCAAACAGTGATCGATGAAGATGCAGCCGCCTGACTGCCCCAAGAGTATAGAAATGGTGACCGCACCAGGAAGCTATGGCTATGGACCGCCGGATCCCCCCTCCTGCAGCACCCCAGGCTGCAACACTTTTGGGCAGACTGCCTGAAGTCCAAACCCCCTCGTCTCGGGCCAAAAGATCCCACATGCGTTCCAGTTGCGAACGACCCGCATCACTGACCCTGAACTTGGCGAACCCCTGCAAGTTGACAAGTGGACTCAGTCTACAGATATGGAATTCACACTCCCAAAACTTTGTTTTAAGAGAAGAATGAACAAAAGTAAACTACTGCGAATTATTCGAAGTGAACACATCACTGAGTCGATTGGCGACACTGCTTGCAGCGGTATTGGACAACCAAGTCTTGCGGGCTCGCTGGTCCGCACGATCTTTCAGGGTTTCTTCAATGTCATGAAGGCAACATATTCGGTGCTGCAAGAAGGATCTTAGTCGAAAGCAATCCATGACTTTCGTCAAAGCATCAGATAGCTGTGCTGCACTGTGCACCCAATATGGTATTATGCCGTTTTGAAGATGACTCTTGATGACTAGTGCCTCTATCAGTGTTCTATGTTCCTGACACTGTGGAGCCGTGGTCTTGACCAAAACATCATATAGTGATTTGCAATCCACTACTGCGACGCTCTGAGGTGCTTGTTGCCAGACTTGCTCTGGTTGTTTCCAAGGAATCATGGGGTTACGAAGCCATTCCCAAACCATACGCAGCCAATTGGTCATGTCAACTACGGATGACAAAGCATAAGTTTCTGCGGCCAATGTACTAGCTACTACACGATCAATCTTCTTGGAGTGCCACAGAAGCGTGCTGGACAATGCTTCCTTCTTATCAAGGACATCAGCATGAGTAGCAAGGAAGAGTCCGCCTTTCTGGCTCTGTTGTTTCGTTCGTGTGGCGAATGAGGCATCGGAATAAGATACGAAGCGAACCTTATCCTCAGGAATTGAGGATATTGTGATGGTAGTACCAGCATATTTCTTAGCTTCGGCTAACATACGATTACCTTCTAGAAGATCCTTGACTGTAGCACAGGTAATTTTGGCTTGAAGAAAACTTAGTCGAGCAGCTAAGTCCGGCCGTGTGTTTGAGACGGCGTATTGAAGGGAACCTATGAGGCCTCTCAGCTGTTGCCTTTCACTTTCAGTGATAGGTTCGTCCTCGCTCTTACGGCGATTTCGGTCTATTTGTATGGGATTTATGTCTCTGACATAGTCTGTTTGGTCTAAATGTATGTTGAAGGATGAGTCTTGGTGGATGTGTATGCCAGTGAATATGAAGTCTTGGGATCTCTTGGACCCAAATGGGTATCGAGACTCAAGTTGTGATAAGGCGGCATCAAAGATTTCATCACCCCCGCACAAACCGTCGTCTACGTGGATGCCCACTGCCCCGTGGACAGAGCCACGGTCGTCTGTTAGGACGAAAAGGCATGGGTCATGGGGGGAAACCTTGAAACCTATGGAAACCATGGCCGACCGAAATTCTTCATACCATAGGAACGGTGCATTCACTAAACCATATGCACTTTTCTTTAACTCGCAGATTTCTTGATCTGACAATCCCATACGTTGTCGGAGCTCAATGGGTGGTTCTATTCCCAACATGCGAGAATCCCTCCTGGAGCCTCGGAGAAAGGCTGTTTGTATATCAAAACTGCGGATGACCCAACATCTGGAGGCACACAACTGTAACAAAAGAGCCCGGGATTCCCTCTGAAGTGTTGGCGCATCGCGCTGAAGTTCAGTGAGGTTGGGATCCTCGTACCCTAATATCACCAGCCTAGCTTTGGCTTTTCTAGTTCGCCCCTCTTTGGCAGCATCAACTGAATCAAGTTCCTTATAGGTGAGTACCCATCTACAACGGAGGATATTCTCTTGAGGGATCTTGTGACGAAGAATGCGTTCTACGGTGTTTGTAGCCAACCATTGATTGATTTCCTTGTTCTTTGCCTGTTGGAAATCTTGGAGTTGTTCCTTGGAAAGCTCAGAAAGACGAACTTCTGCTCTTTGTCGCTTCGCGGCACTTGCAGCGAACACAGGAAACTTCTCCGGTTGCCCCGCAATCTTGTTCAAATCTTGATCTGTCAGATCGACGGTACATGAAAACACTTGTTCTGGGAGAACTGTGAGTACATCAGATTCTTCTTGAATGACTTGGCATGCTTCATGGCATATGGGGACAACAGTCATTCCTGTCCAAGGCTGGTCTTTGCACCACTGTTCGGCAGATTCATCCCAGCGGTCCGAGTGTTGCCACTGTCGGTGATCACTGTGGCCGAAGGTCTGTCGTTGACCACTCAAGGTCAAGATGTTGACCGGACAATCCTCACACACATTCGGTTGAAACGCTTCATATCTTGGTTGTTGATGAACACGAATCACAAAATTGTTTTGTTGAATCCAAAAATCTTCGGCATATAACTCATCATCATCATCATTTGACAAAGGAACAGGAATATCAACCGGATCAATTGCTGGTATATCATCGGCATTGGAAACACTGAGAGGTGTTGTTGGAGCATAGTCACAAGAAGCTGGTACACTGGGAGGATGTGCCGGTTCTTCGTCTGGCTGTGGCACAACACTGGCTGGAGGTATTACTGGCTGAGTGGCTTCTGCATCATCCATGTCGGAAACTGTGGGTGTCGGCACTCCTGGCAGTCCTGTGAGATCTTCATACTGAAAAACACCCTTGGATCCTACTCTCTCTGGCATGTGGATGGGTGTGTTATCAAGGATGCCATTGTGCTGTGTGGCCTCTCTTTCAGAGAGGGTACGAATGTGCTCAGGGGCCACTCTGTACACTCGTGATACATGTGACAGCCAAACTACATGTTCTCCTTCTTGAACAATGACCCGGGCGGGTCCATTCCACGAACCCTTTTGTTCTCCTTTACCCGGTCTCCAGAACATGACATAAGTGCCTCCACTGAAATGACCTCGATGAGGCTTTGTCGCCGCAAAAATGCCCGGCGAAGTCGGTCGCTGTTGTCGGCTTCAATGAAAGGCTTTCTTGCTGCTTCACGCTTGGCCAATTGTTCTCGAAACAAATTACCCTCTGTGGTGTCGCTTTCGGCCATGTATTGGGATGGTGAAAAGGGATCTTCACAAATGGAACCAGGCAACTGTTGACTTTTACCCAAGACCAAGATCTCTGGTGTGTAGCCACGAGCTCTAGCTAACGAATTCTTGGCATGGCAGCAAAGTTGAAGAGCTAAGACGAATGAGCTATCATTGGTGATGGGTTCATCATGATCATACTTGTTGAGCATCTGCTGTATTATTTCTCCATGTCTTTCGGTTTTACCCAGTTGCCAATGTGCATATGGAGCGACAACCCTGAGAAAAATGTTGGCCTGTTGTGTCAGCGCAGCAAAACGTTCGGAACACAAAGCAGATTCATTGTCGATGATCATCTGCTTGCAAGGACCTGCCCAATGAAACCAACAGTCCTGGAATGCCCGAAAGAGCCCATCTGCATCTACACTGGTTAACATGATACCCAACTGGAAGTTGGTGGCCATATCTACGCAGTGCAAAAATGAGAACTGTTTTCCTGAGGCTGCAGTCCATGTGATGCAATCACAACCAATACTATCATTGAAATCCAGGACATCAGGAATCGAGGCTGGTCTCGCAATCTTGGGCTGCTGCATTTCGTGACAAGTGCTACACTGAAAATCACTGAGACCTTCCAGCACTGCAGAGTCTATCTTCTGTCCTTGGAGGACTCTTCTCAATTTCTCAACACTGGGATGGCCTAAGTTGTGATGGATCTTTGAGATCCACTGTCGTTGTTCCTTAGTAAGTGCCATATACTTAGGACCGTGATGTGTGTGTTCATGCGGTTGGGACGACACATCCTGTTTCGGTTCCGACGGCTCTGGGGTCAGTGTTGGATTCAGTGCTGGTTCTGTAGTCGATGTTATCGGTACTATCGGTGATGCACTGCTGACAGAGGAAGGTTTCAAAGAGGAGTCAGGATGGTCAGTCTCCGCACTGACCGAGGGTTCAGAAAACCTGACTCGCTTCTCTTCCGGTTCTTGGTTGACCGGAATCATACGTTTAGTAGCACTCGTCGGCAGACTGACACCATCAGAGGCTCGAGGCTTGCCAAAGATCGTCACAAGCAAGCGAGCAGGATGTGTCTTCGCACATGCCTGACGATTGCTCAGTTGTTGCCAGTTAACCCAGTCTTCGAAGACAGCTGATGTCAGATCATGTCGGTGGATTCCAAGAGTTTTGCGAAATGGTGCTTCATGGGGTTCAAGTTTGATGGGACAACGGCGATACTTGTCAGCACCTTTGCACAACTCAACGAGACGAACTTGAAAATCTCTGCAATGTTGTTGAACTAGATTGAAAAATGTTCCACCTTCTATGACCATCTTGCCTACTCTAGGGGCCAAAGCTTGAGCTTCGGTCATGATCTGTTGCACTGGAAAAATCGATGACAATGGTGTCTCCGCTGATGACTGTTCTACCGGAACTGCTGGGGGCTCCGTCCTCGATGATTCACTGGGTCTGTGACTCAACCCATCCGGAGAGGTCACGGCATCAGGAACAAAGACCTTTGAAGGGTCTGTTTTGCCGTTGAGCCGACGGCGCTTTCCTTCATATTCTGATGAGACTCCTTCCATGAGCACTGGTTCTTCGGCAACGGGAAATACAACCTTTTCCTGACACTTCAAACTAGCCTGTATGATGCGAGCTACTCTGGAAGCAAAAGTGTGCGTGTACAATTCTGTGTATTGCGACAAGCTCTGGTGTTTACCATCCCTGGTCCGATAGCTACCTGCTACTGTGTCATGATGGTGATCTCTGCTACACACAAGTTTCTGCAAGGCTTCAGCCATGATCAACGAAGTGGTGAATACCTGTGTGCTCTTCTTCAAAGGATTCCCAGTCTCAGGATGACACAGCTGTCCAGCTGTGCACATATCACATTTGGCTCGGCACGTGTTGTCGAGAATCACTTGCAACGATTCTTGAAATAACATGTCGGATCCATTCGGTTGTTCAAGATGAAAGTGAAAGTCACTACCAAGATCATTTTGCAACAAGAACAAAGCAGCACAAAGTTGCAAGTGGATCTCATCTTCTTGTCGAGCACGCATCACCTTCTCTGCACCAGCAAGGGATCTGGCAGCATTGAACTGGGACCATTTACACCAGGCCTTACATCTGGGAGACACCCAGATATGTTTGGGTCTACAGAAAAACAGAATGTCATACAACCGTTGTCTTCCTTCTACATACTGTAGATCCCCTTGCGCCAATCCAAAACGCATACATCTCAGGCCCTGTCGCAAACCCTGGCGTGTGAGTTGACTGCTGCTGGAACAGTAAACCTCTAGCACATCAAGTTTACTATCCCCTAGTCTTCTCTGATTGATCGGTTGTCTGGCTTGCCATTTGGAAAAATGCTCTTTCATCTCTTGAATTAAGGGGTTGTGAGGGACCGTGACATTCAGAAATTCATCTGGGTTCTGAAGATATTGATTCAACTCACATAGGCACTGCTCAAGGCGGTGTGTTTCAGCCGCACTCATGGATTGGGTGCAGTGCTTGGATACGGTGTCCTCTGGGCCATGTCCCTCAGTTGAACGACCACCTGCTCGAGGACATTCTCCAGACGATCCAAGCGTCGGGAGGTCTCCGGCTCCACGGGCTGGAAATCGCCGTCGCTCGACAAACTGTCCACCGGCTCCACTTCGGGGTAATTGGATCCACGGGCCAGTGTGGGAGTCCGAGGCGACTTGGGCTTGGCCTTGGATTTGGCACTCAGGCCTGGCAGCTCGTTGTTGGAGAGCTCCTGACGTTCGATCCAGATCTGAAGAAAATATGCGAACTCCTTGTGACTGATCTTCTCTGACATGCCGTACTTTCGGAGGAACGATTGACAGTACTTGGGTTCCTGGCGGACCATCTCTCCGAATGGGCGACCAAGATGTGCCTCTCCGAAACTGATGGTCTTCTCTTCCAGCTGGCTGAAAGACAGAGTCTGAAGAGCGCTCAGTCGTTGATCGATCTCCTGCTTGGACTGGAGAGCTTGGAATCGATCGGCCAACTCGGTCTTGTTCTGCTTGGCGCTCATGATGCTCAGTGGCGGAATCAGGAACGTGAGGGCACGATGATGACTCTAGCTTGGGCACACAGTCTGACACGCTGGGCGGATCACTGGATGCTGGAAGGGTCTCATTGGGATCCATGTCATCTGTTGAACCGGTTTGCATGGGACTTGAATCCTGTTGAACATCGGTCGCTTGAACACCTGGCATGTCACTGTGGAGAATGGTTTCCCGAGCTGTTACTGACACTTGCTTTTGTCTGG
>VSDK01026649.1:144682-152851 GCA_009767595.1 Symbiodinium kawagutii
TAAGTGCCTCCACTGAAATGACCTCGATGAGGCTTTGTCGCCGCAAAAATGCCCGGCGAAGTCGGTCGCTGTTGTCGGCTTCAATGAAAGGCTTTCTTGCTGCTTCACGCTTGGCCAATTGTTCTCGAAACAAATTACCCTCTGTGGTGTCGCTTTCGGCCATGTATTGGGATGGTGAAAAGGGATCTTCACAAATGGAACCAGGCAACTGTTGACTTTTACCCAAGACCAAGATCTCTGGTGTGTAGCCACGAGCTCTAGCTAACGAATTCTTGGCATGGCAGCAAAGTTGAAGAGCTAAGACGAATGAGCTATCATTGGTGATGGGTTCATCATGATCATACTTGTTGAGCATCTGCTGTATTATTTCTCCATGTCTTTCGGTTTTACCCAGTTGCCAATGTGCATATGGAGCGACAACCCTGAGAAAAATGTTGGCCTGTTGTGTCAGCGCAGCAAAACGTTCGGAACACAAAGCAGATTCATTGTCGATGATCATCTGCTTGCAAGGACCTGCCCAATGAAACCAACAGTCCTGGAATGCCCGAAAGAGCCCATCTGCATCTACACTGGTTAACATGATACCCAACTGGAAGTTGGTGGCCATATCTACGCAGTGCAAAAATGAGAACTGTTTTCCTGAGGCTGCAGTCCATGTGATGCAATCACAACCAATACTATCATTGAAATCCAGGACATCAGGAATCGAGGCTGGTCTCGCAATCTTGGGCTGCTGCATTTCGTGACAAGTGCTACACTGAAAATCACTGAGACCTTCCAGCACTGCAGAGTCTATCTTCTGTCCTTGGAGGACTCTTCTCAATTTCTCAACACTGGGATGGCCTAAGTTGTGATGGATCTTTGAGATCCACTGTCGTTGTTCCTTAGTAAGTGCCATATACTTAGGACCGTGATGTGTGTGTTCATGCGGTTGGGACGACACATCCTGTTTCGGTTCCGACGGCTCTGGGGTCAGTGTTGGATTCAGTGCTGGTTCTGTAGTCGATGTTATCGGTACTATCGGTGATGCACTGCTGACAGAGGAAGGTTTCAAAGAGGAGTCAGGATGGTCAGTCTCCGCACTGACCGAGGGTTCAGAAAACCTGACTCGCTTCTCTTCCGGTTCTTGGTTGACCGGAATCATACGTTTAGTAGCACTCGTCGGCAGACTGACACCATCAGAGGCTCGAGGCTTGCCAAAGATCGTCACAAGCAAGCGAGCAGGATGTGTCTTCGCACATGCCTGACGATTGCTCAGTTGTTGCCAGTTAACCCAGTCTTCGAAGACAGCTGATGTCAGATCATGTCGGTGGATTCCAAGAGTTTTGCGAAATGGTGCTTCATGGGGTTCAAGTTTGATGGGACAACGGCGATACTTGTCAGCACCTTTGCACAACTCAACGAGACGAACTTGAAAATCTCTGCAATGTTGTTGAACTAGATTGAAAAATGTTCCACCTTCTATGACCATCTTGCCTACTCTAGGGGCCAAAGCTTGAGCTTCGGTCATGATCTGTTGCACTGGAAAAATCGATGACAATGGTGTCTCCGCTGATGACTGTTCTACCGGAACTGCTGGGGGCTCCGTCCTCGATGATTCACTGGGTCTGTGACTCAACCCATCCGGAGAGGTCACGGCATCAGGAACAAAGACCTTTGAAGGGTCTGTTTTGCCGTTGAGCCGACGGCGCTTTCCTTCATATTCTGATGAGACTCCTTCCATGAGCACTGGTTCTTCGGCAACGGGAAATACAACCTTTTCCTGACACTTCAAACTAGCCTGTATGATGCGAGCTACTCTGGAAGCAAAAGTGTGCGTGTACAATTCTGTGTATTGCGACAAGCTCTGGTGTTTACCATCCCTGGTCCGATAGCTACCTGCTACTGTGTCATGATGGTGATCTCTGCTACACACAAGTTTCTGCAAGGCTTCAGCCATGATCAACGAAGTGGTGAATACCTGTGTGCTCTTCTTCAAAGGATTCCCAGTCTCAGGATGACACAGCTGTCCAGCTGTGCACATATCACATTTGGCTCGGCACGTGTTGTCGAGAATCACTTGCAACGATTCTTGAAATAACATGTCGGATCCATTCGGTTGTTCAAGATGAAAGTGAAAGTCACTACCAAGATCATTTTGCAACAAGAACAAAGCAGCACAAAGTTGCAAGTGGATCTCATCTTCTTGTCGAGCACGCATCACCTTCTCTGCACCAGCAAGGGATCTGGCAGCATTGAACTGGGACCATTTACACCAGGCCTTACATCTGGGAGACACCCAGATATGTTTGGGTCTACAGAAAAACAGAATGTCATACAACCGTTGTCTTCCTTCTACATACTGTAGATCCCCTTGCGCCAATCCAAAACGCATACATCTCAGGCCCTGTCGCAAACCCTGGCGTGTGAGTTGACTGCTGCTGGAACAGTAAACCTCTAGCACATCAAGTTTACTATCCCCTAGTCTTCTCTGATTGATCGGTTGTCTGGCTTGCCATTTGGAAAAATGCTCTTTCATCTCTTGAATTAAGGGGTTGTGAGGGACCGTGACATTCAGAAATTCATCTGGGTTCTGAAGATATTGATTCAACTCACATAGGCACTGCTCAAGGCGGTGTGTTTCAGCCGCACTCATGGATTGGGTGCAGTGCTTGGATACGGTGTCCTCTGGGCCATGTCCCTCAGTTGAACGACCACCTGCTCGAGGACATTCTCCAGACGATCCAAGCGTCGGGAGGTCTCCGGCTCCACGGGCTGGAAATCGCCGTCGCTCGACAAACTGTCCACCGGCTCCACTTCGGGGTAATTGGATCCACGGGCCAGTGTGGGAGTCCGAGGCGACTTGGGCTTGGCCTTGGATTTGGCACTCAGGCCTGGCAGCTCGTTGTTGGAGAGCTCCTGACGTTCGATCCAGATCTGAAGAAAATATGCGAACTCCTTGTGACTGATCTTCTCTGACATGCCGTACTTTCGGAGGAACGATTGACAGTACTTGGGTTCCTGGCGGACCATCTCTCCGAATGGGCGACCAAGATGTGCCTCTCCGAAACTGATGGTCTTCTCTTCCAGCTGGCTGAAAGACAGAGTCTGAAGAGCGCTCAGTCGTTGATCGATCTCCTGCTTGGACTGGAGAGCTTGGAATCGATCGGCCAACTCGGTCTTGTTCTGCTTGGCGCTCATGATGCTCAGTGGCGGAATCAGGAACGTGAGGGCACGATGATGACTCTAGCTTGGGCACACAGTCTGACACGCTGGGCGGATCACTGGATGCTGGAAGGGTCTCATTGGGATCCATGTCATCTGTTGAACCGGTTTGCATGGGACTTGAATCCTGTTGAACATCGGTCGCTTGAACACCTGGCATGTCACTGTGGAGAATGGTTTCCCGAGCTGTTACTGACACTTGCTTTTGTCTGGAAGACACAGGCGGTTTCAGTTTGACCAGCTCACTAACATCCAAGGTAAACAATCGCTTGCCAGAGAGCATCAGTGGAACAGTACATTGTAATTCACGAAAAAGTATGGTTTGTTTGGCAGTATCGATGACAGCTCCAAGACTACGGCAAACACTGTTGGACAATAACAAAGGCGTGTTGGAATCAACAATGGCGATTTTGATCCAATATTTATCAATCGGAACAAACAAAGCATGACGACAAGGAACAGTGCTATTGTTACCAAATCGAAAAATGATCTCCACTGGCTTTTCGTACATCATGTCTTGGATGTTTTGTGGAAAGCTGGCCTTGAAAGATGCGACTTGCTGTCGTCCCATCACGGATTGAGAGGCTCCCAAATCGACAATCCCAACTGCATTGGTGGTAGCAAACAAAATGCTATGAACATCCTTGTTGTCCGTCATATCAACAGCTTTCACTTGACGCTCAAGGGCAGAAGGATCAGGTTTTCCATTGGGTTGTGATCGAGGGAACCTATCGACGGATGCTTCACTGCTCTTTGCGGACGAGGGGGTTGGTGAGGACTCAGGCTTCATCATCCTGGAAGCTGAGACACATCCCCGGTGCATGTTGGTCATGGTCCGAGAAAACAAAGCTTTCATGTCATGATAGGATCCGTGATAATCATGATGGTTACCCTTGTGACTACCATGTGTGTGTGCACAGTATGCTACGGATGCGGTGGTGTCCTGATTCTGATGATCATCACTGGTCACTTCGACGTCTTGCACGATGAACACATCAGCTTCATCGGAATCCACTTCCTGGACGGCCACTAGATTGGCAGCGGCCGTGGACACCTTGCCACTTCCCTGCGCATTCGAGGATTGACCCTGCTGCTGAAGGCGGCGGGGACATTCGGCTTTCCAGTGACCACGAAGGCCACAGAACCTGCATTCACTCTCTGCTATTCGCATGGCTAAAGGCTTTCGGGATCGAAATGGTGCACCACCCTTTCCTTTGGATGACGGAGGAAAGGATCCTTTCTTGCCACCTTTGTTTCGAGGTGGCCAAAAGCCTCGTGACTTGGACTTCTCTAAGAGACGTTTCCTGGCATCGAGGTATGAAGAGACAAACACGGCAGCCTCTCCACTTTCCTGCAGGCTGTCCACCAAAGCCTCTTCGAATTGCTGCGCAATGGCAGCATCATCATCACCTTCTGCCAAGAAGGTGTCAATCACCGTGTCCACGATGTCAACCTCCGTGGCACCTGAGAAAAGGATGTCCTCTGTTGGAGCAGCTGCTGCTTCTTCCCAAGCTGCATTGACGTCATAGGTGCGAGTCTTTGATGAAGTTTTTGAGACTCCTTGAACATCCTGGAAAAATCGGGACCCCAACATCTTGATGGCAGAAGTCACCTTCTCATACTTCAGGGTACCTCCAGATTCGACGAGGACTCTTTTCTTGTCCTCCGCCCCCAAGGTGGAGTGGCGGAGAAGTAGATAGGCCCTGACATCGCTGATGGATGTCCCCTGATTCAGGAGATCTTCGAACAAAACTTCATGGCGAGCAACATACGATTCGTTGGATTCATCGGCCTTCTGAACCGTGGAGAAGATGGCTTTCTCGAACTTCTCAAAGCGATCCTCAAGTGTGGTTTTACCCCACACACCACCCAGGGTCCTCACTATAAGTTTAACTCCATCCAGAGAGTTCGTGCGTAGCTTTGATGGTTCGATTCGAACAATCTTCTGAAATGCTGAGCCTCGGCACTGAAGAGCAGCACGGGGGGCCAAAAGGCCGAGATGCTCTGGGGGCCAGAGCCCTGCCAAGAACTCCAATCTCCGAGTGTATTCTGTGAGATCAGTGGTGCCCGGTTCAAATACCGGAATCAACTGCCACGGAAGATGAGACATGTTCCCAGTGCCCTGAGAGCTTGCACTTGGCTCCGCGGCACCTTCCATGATTGTGACTCCCTACCCGGTTGCCCGGATCAGCTCTTTCCAACTCAACAGCAATGCAATTTCACAAACGGAACACTTCCGCATTGCTGTTCACACAGCTGTGTTGCGACGACGTGAAGTTCCTCAGCCTGCCACGCTTGGCTGCGCACTGCTGGCGGTGTTGGTGCGTTCGTTCCAGGCCACAGCGCAATTAGAGGAGCAACATTGAAAGACCTGTTAATGCGTTCCATTGCGAGCAAAACGAGACTGAGAAAATTGAGGGAAGAGACAGGCTGTTGAATGTTGCACTTGTACCGCTGCGGGTCCAAAACTCTGTGCACTTCACTCCAAAGAGTGACAAACTGATCAAATTGTGCCTCAGACAAAAGTTGCCGTTGTGATGAAAAACAAAACAGCAGCACGCGCAAGGAATATGTACATATATCAATATCTTTAATCACGAATATATATATAAAAAAGAGTATATATATATATATATATATATATATATTCGTGATTAAAGATATTGATATATGTACATATTCCTTGCGCGTGCTGCTGTTTTGTTTTTCATCACAACGGCAACTTTTGTCTGAGGCACAATTTGATCAGTTTGTCACTCTTTGGAGTGAAGTGCACAGAGTTTTGGACCCGCAGCGGTACAAGTGCAACATTCAACAGCCTGTCTCTTCCCTCAATTTTCTCAGTCTCGTTTTGCTCGCAATGGAACGCATTAACAGGTCTTTCAATGTTGCTCCTCTAATTGCGCTGTGGCCTGGAACGAACGCACCAACACCGCCAGCAGTGCGCAGCCAAGCGTGGCAGGCTGAGGAACTTCACGTCGTCGCAACACAGCTGTGTGAACAGCAATGCGGAAGTGTTCCGTTTGTGAAATTGCATTGCTGTTGAGTTCCTGCTGGGTCACTAAGTTTCTCGTTGGGCTACAAGCTTCAAGGATATCCCGAAAAGGTGTCCAAAACTGCAAGTCTTCCATGAGCCTCACAGACGCGCTACAAGAGTGACTTACAAAACGAGTGCTTTCCAAGCCGCCGCAAGTTTTCCCAGTCTCTTCCAGATCCACCAGTGTCTTCTGAAGTTTTCTACAAATGTCTTGAAACGTGAGACGCATTCCACTTTGTGAGATGCATGAGGTCATGTCCATTGTTCGCCAGCATGATCAACCATTACGGACCATTGTCAATGATCATCCTTGATCTGTGATCATCCATCCAGAAACACGGTCGGCCATCATGGACGTTCATTAATCATTCCCAATCATCATCAACCCTCTTGATTTCAATGGTTCACCAGCAAAAACCAGTTTCGTACTGTCAACTAGTATAGACCATCATCAACCCTTAATGAAGAATTCTCAACCATCATCAATGAATCACTAAGTGCATCTAACTCTAACCACTTTCTCAGGATTTCATTCCTGTCAGGCAGAAGACGCCCGGAGTTTTTGGAACTGGTGGAGCTGGTTCTCCACACCTCTGGTTACAAGAGCCTTAGCGAACGACCGACTCGGAGACCAGGGTGGCACCACTAGGCAACCAACATGAGCTGGAAAAAACGATCGGACCTCCAGTTACATACCCATTGTTTTCAGCAGGATGAATTTTGGTGTCCCATGGCAGGTCCAATGGTTGAAATTGGATGTTTTGCTTCCACGAATCCGACATGAGTTTTGCTGATGATCCAAGTGAGTAAAGACTTGTGAAGTTCGAGAGCGAGAAGAAGATCGACAATTGAATTTTGAAGATAGGCACCGACTTGTTTGTTCAAGCGCTTTGTATTTGTAATCGCTTGAATTTCGATGGAGTTTCGATAAAAAACATGCGAAACTGGCACATCATTTTTCCAGCACAAGTTCATTGAAGTCCAAACCAGCCGTGGACAGGGGGTCGGGCATCTTCTGCAACAAGGAATTCATTTTTTGCAACAGGATGAATAGATAGTGCTCTTCACCTAGGGCACATGATATTTCCTGTGGACATCTATGGACTTGTAACGGCCCTGGCAATTGAGGCCTTTGCCACTGCGGTCGCTTTCTCTTTCACGCACATCCTGTGGCTTTTGCTTTCCAAGGCAGGACAGACTTCGCAGAAAAACTCTCAAATAGGACATTAATGAAACCTTGCTGTACAGTGGCCACGTGAGAGATGGGGATGTAAGGCTAACAATCCGTTTATGATAAACAGTAGATGTTGCTTATTGTTTCTTGCTTCGTGGACTTTTCTATGTTCGCACATGACTTGGTGAAGTATGTTCGCACATGACTTGGTGAAGTTGGCATCCTCAAAAAGAGACGCAGACGGACCGACGGACGGAGAGACGCACGGAAGGAGGGAAGGACGAAAGGACAGACAGACAGATGGAGGGGTAGAGAGGCAGAGAGGCAAGAGACATAGGCAGTACTCATTCGTGCATGAGATGCCAAGTCAGCCTGCTTTCTGTGTAGTGGCAATGCGGAATCTGGCCAAATCTCAGGATTCCACAGCATTCCCAGACCCTCCAGGCCTTGAAAATTCTCACATTGCCATTCTTCTCTCAAGCTGTCAGGCCTAATGCCGGGAGGCACCTTCTGCTTGCTGCAGATCTTAAGGGTTGGATAACTTGGATGATGTCTTTTCACTGAAACGAGATTGGCAACTTGGAGGCTGCACTGAGAAGCAAACGATGCAGATCTGGGTCTGGAAGCACAGTCAAATGCCTTTTTCTACCGTGCAACACTGTGCTCCGGTCACCAAAATAAACTCTGCAAGACTATAAGGTCAGTAAATTTAAGGGCTACCGCCCCCTGCCGCCGACCCCTGGTAAAGAGTTTT